>JPKC01000074.1:0-60894 GCA_000750925.1 Pseudogymnoascus sp. VKM F-4518 (FW-2643) | reverse complement strand
CGCGAACGCTCTTTGCTTACCCCGACCCTACGTGTAGGGTCGGTTCCGACGATTAGAGAGAAACAGAGAAACAGGATGTTTGACGTAACTTGCCGATACGGGATACTACTTGGAGTGGTGTGGGATTTGGCGGATGTTAAGCGGCATCCACAACGGCAGCCGCCGAGTTCTCCGGCCGGATTCCACTACAAGGATATCTACAGGCGCTATGACAAAATGACATGAGGACGGAAAATACGACTCAAATCTAAGTTCCCCAATAATACATACAGTGGTGCAGATTGCAATGTACTAACATTTATCGGCGGGGTACGGCGGTAGGGGGGAGGGCTGGGGCCAATAGTTGCCCAACGCTCTCGGTGATAATAAGAAAACCCGAACCTTGCAAGGAGGTAGGAAGCTATGATGACAGTGCATCAACCTCAGCTTTTGGAAGAGATGGTAGCTTTCTGTGTACTAGACCTTGACAACATCAGAAACTCTTGAGCCTAATTTGAGTTTGTTTGTGAAGCCTGCCCAGCACCATATCAAGATGGTATCGACCCGAACTATTCGGCCGCTTACGTCGGGGTGGACCGATTGGGACTCAAAGGTTAATTGCTATACAACCACGGCCGACTGGATTGCCAATATGGAAATTTAAGCTGGATGCGCAGTCTTAGACCCTAATGCGGGGAAGGGCCAGCCTAAACTATAAAGCTTGTAATCCCTCTACTACGGCGAGTTTATGAATGAGTAAGTGCTTATTATTTTGGGGTCTGAACCGGTTAAAGATCGACGTTTAATAGGAACGGGGTTATAATAGGTCCGTACTAACCTACAGTACACACGTGAATCCTTTTTAATATAACTTGTGGTCGTATTCCTTGGACTTTTACTGTGAAGTGCCACAAGTGCTTACATTTAATTCCCCGTAATGTATATTACTTAGTTTTGTAGCTCCCCCAGACGGATAAAAGTACAGATCATATCACATGGATTGGTAAGGTACTCCCCAAGTGACCAGATCCAAGGGACAGCCATTTGTCACTGTATCCCGTATATAAATATATAGCTTTGTCTCAGTCTCACATCCCTCCAAGTCTAGACTTTACGAACTCTCGGGTCCACTCTTCGTAGCCTTATAACTGCAAAGTGACTCCTGACCAATATGGGATTTTCAATCCTCGCCGTTGCTGCATTGGCAGCGAGTGCTTTAGCAATCGACATTCCCGCAGCTCCTACATGGCCGTCAGGGAGATGCACGGACAAGTCACTAACGATACCAAGCTGGATTCTCTCCGAGTATGAGGTTTCTGGCGGCGTTACGACTTTCAAGATTGACAATCGCGCTGCAGACTCGACGGGGATATATGCCATCGCTGAGTGCAAAGGGGAAGGTGTCTGCGGGGGTAGCTCCGGCACTACTCAGATGACTATAAACTATTCTAAAGGTCCCGATGGTCCAATTATATCGATAAGCCACCTTTGGGTATGTGGAGACGAAGGCGACAAGTGAGTTAAGCTTTCAAGTGGAGGCGTATTGAATAAACATTGACCAGCAATAATGTCAGGGTCTTCTTCACTGCTAGCGGAAGCACCACTATTACTCAATGCGCTGGATCTGATTGTGTATCTCCAATACCATACCTTATTCACGGCACCCTCAGTCTCCCTGTCCCAGTCACGCCGGCCCAACCGTCGCCCCCACCAGGCTACGACGCAGAATCATGTGCGAGTGTTGGTGACAAGCAATGGACTGTCACCGAAGTCTCGTACCAGAACTATACCAAGGGTCAGTGTCTTCAGTGGTATTGGGAAGACCGTATTTGTTTAGACAACGACGCTGCCGCCAACTTCGTGACCAGGGGCGTACACCTCAACCTCAACGTGACAAACAATGCTATCGATCACGAAGTAACCTGTAGCTTCACACCGGAATATGATAACTACGCCCCTTCCTATCCTTTGCGATGCACGGGAGGAGAATTCAATGAAATTACTCTTGATATAACCTTGAGCGGCGCGGTGCCAAATTTAGACATACAGGTCGAGGAGGTGTGGTACTGCCTCGAAGACCCATCGACTAACGTTAACCCGTGAGTCTGACTCTGATCCTCTGTATAAATGATGCAATAGACAACTGACCATAGAAAGGACCGCAATTGCCGCTACTGGTAGCACCTCACTACAGCTTACATGCGCTTCGAGCCCCGCAGTCCCGCATTGAAACGTTGAGGGTGAATGCGAAGTGGGCCGCAGCCAACTAAGGACAACTGGTATAGTAGGCTATTATAATAGGCTGGACAAGTGCTTACCACACAGTCATGAATCGTTACATCCAAACAATACCGAGTAACTTTGGCACTGAAAATTCGTCGTGTCTGTTCAAAGCGCGAATTTGTGATATTTGTCATTGATGTTATATCAAAGAAAATATGATAGTAGCAGATAACAACTACAAGCTGCCGCGTACAGTGTCCAAAAAGCCATCATTGGCGTAAATCTGACTCATATCCCAAATCATAACCCCGCCAAAGCTAGAAAACGTCTTGCAGTACGATATAATAGCCTTAAGAGTGTCGCCACTCTCGTATCCGCCGCCAGCAGCAGTAGGTGAGCCGGGAACACCTACAAGCACCTTAACATTAGGGTTCTTCGACACCGTTTTCGCCCAGTTGTCCCAGGTGTTAAAGTTGAAATTGTTCTGCGTCTCAGAGCCAACGACAAAGGATTGGAGACCACAGTAGTTGTTGTAAAACTGGATCCAAATAGCGTCGAAAAAGACAGTGCCATTAAGCATAGGGTCATCTGCCGCATCAGGGTATGGGCATTGTGGCGCGGCAGTCAAAAGCCATTTCTTGCCGGTTGAAGCAGCATCCTGGTCCATTAGACTGCGGAGTCTATTTGCGAAGGGTGACATGTTGGATACAACTGTCTCAAAGTCGAAGTCAAAGCCGTCTACGGCGGCCCCTCCAAAGGGGCGCGGGGCACTAGAGCCGGCGGCTTTGGGCCCAAAGCTAGCCCAGACATTGTTGGCTGCTGTGATTGCCGCGTCTTCGGAGGAGAACCCGCCCTCAGTGTAGGTAGATCCGCCAACAGAAAGTAAAATAGTCTTTCCGTGCTGAGATTGGCATTCTGCGATGTCGGCCCTTGAAAGTATTAGCAAAGAACACAGTTACATGCTTCGAAACTTACTCTAGTTGAGAGCAGTAGAAAAGGTTGGATCCTGAGATTGCAGTGCAGTTATCCCCCGCATTTGCGAGATTAAGTGATAAATCCGCAAGTGTTGTTAAGAATGCAATAGGAATGATCTAACACGAGGCATTGTTAACCAGTGGACATATGATCACCACACGCTAACATACATTAATATCAGTGTCTATTTATTGTTAGTTTCTGTTGGCTTGAGTAAATAGGGGCTCTGGACACTTACTTGCACAGTAATAGGACAGCCGCTGTTGAGCTAACGGACCAGTTCCCACGTTGTGGGAATTCTGTCCTATAGTAGAACCATAAAATTAATTTATATACCGAGCATTTGGTAAAATAGTGACATACCCCAATACACAGCGACGTTGTTAGAAGCCAAGCTAAGACCGGTATTGGCTAATGGCATCGAGGCAGCCAGGCCCGCCAAATAAGCCAAAGCAGTGATTGCGTACATGTTGAAAGGAGTGTAATTTATGCTTAAGGTATGCACACCAAGGATAGAATAAAGATGGAACTGGATCGGATCATTATGAGACATAGAGGACTATATACAGGCTTCACTTCCTGGAATCAAATCGAAAATGTTGAAATCCAACATGCTAACTAATCGCATGACTACAAATCATACATGGAAATGTCACGTATTGCTTATTTTCTCCTTTTGTCCGTTCAACTGCAACGTTCATGTTATCTGCTCTGTTCCCCTCGTGCTGTAATCTTCTTCTCAGATACCATCACGCGTCCATGTCAAGCACATCGCCAGTATGATATTTCCCCAGAAATCGTCGACAGGTGCCATAAGTTACTAGTAAAACAAGTAATAAGGCTAGCGATACCCGAAGGGGTTGGAGTGGGGTGTGGAAGGGTAGTGGTAGTCTCTTATTGTGCCGGCAGTGTTGACGCGACAGGCCTAGACATCCAGACATCAAAATCGTTGCTAGGTCCTTAACCTCCGCCGAATTTGCGACATGAAGTTTCGCCGAGAGATCGAATCGAGAAGGTGGTTGTCCCTTGATAAAGGAAGCGTTAGATTAGGGAAGGTATATGTACCATAGCGCTTAGACGGCCCTATGAGGAACGTGATCATCATCGCGTGCCAATAAGGTTCAGCGTGACAGCGAACAGGGGGGTATAAATAAGGCCCGTTATCCCTACTAGTCACGCTCTGGGGTCGGTGAATGCTCGAACGCGGCGAATAGTTGTGAATAGGATCATAAATGCCGACCTGGGACTGTGCTGTAACGTTACGCAGCACCCAAGCCCAAGGTCAAGGATCGAGCAAGGATCGCGATGCTCAGATGAACGGCTCGGCAGATATGATCGCGCACGGCCTCATAGGTCGACTCCAAGCCCCCTTTTAAGAGGTCAACCCCATGAACACCCCATGGGAGAGTCTAATCCCTGTGCCGGATGTCCCGCAGTGTGCCTGGATTCTAATCTCTATTCTCTTGGGTAACGAGTAACGTCACCATTCACAGCGCATGCCAGATATTTCAAGTTTGTCATCGACACTAGGATGGCTGCAAGGCCCTAATCCTTCAACAGGCACATCTTCTTCACATGATCGTTAAATCGATGCTATTTGTTTGAGAGGCCATTTATGGTAACGTTGCCAATCTCCGACGCGGGCTTTCTTTCTCATCGTGGGCTGGTAGGTAGAAGGTCGAGCTACCAGCCAAGGAGCTGCGACCTTATCATCATGAAAGCCACACCTTACTCTAGAAGGTGGGGGTTGAGAAAGACATGTATATATATTCCGACAAAGTCGAGATATTGAAGACAGTATCGCCGGCCGACTTCAGAATCGACAACATAGCTCTTGCACACTCCTTTTGAGAATTATATATATATATTTGGAAATCTATTTGCACATATTTATTCCTGTTCTAACTCACCATGTTGTCTTGGACGAAGAAGCATCTTGCTTTATTATTAGCCATCCCAGCGGTGTTCGCGGCTCCTACCCACCCCACCTCCCACACGAATGTCACCACCGCCCTCCTCCACCCTATTGCTGGGCGAGGTGTCTCGGGTTTTAGGAATGCAGCATATTTTGTAAATTGGTTAGTAGTTGTGAACGACCAGTTAAGATCTCAACTAACACAGATCAGGGCAATCTACGGACGAGGCTACTTGCCACAGCAGCTCCCAGCGTCGGAGCTAACTCATGTTCTATACTCCTTCGCCAATGTACGGGAGAGTGGAACCGTGTAAGTTTTGGTCATGGATGCGGTTCTGAGAAAAATAAATGCTGACAGCCTGTAAGCTACCTCTCTGATGAGTGGGCAGACCTACAGATCCACTGGGACGGAGACAGCTGGAGCGACACCGGGAACAATGTTTACGGATGCATAAAGCAACTGTATCTCCATAAGAAAAAGAACCGTGCCATGAAGACGCTGCTCAGCATTGGTGGCTGGACCTATTCCATCAACTTCCCCGTCCCGGCCAGCACTGACGCAGGACGAAAGGAGTTCGCAGCGTCATCAGTCAAGCTGGTTGCAGACCTTGGCTTCGACGGAATCGATGTTAGTAATCCCACTCAAAAAGCAGAACAAAGAACATAGCTAACAAATCGCCAGATTGACTGGGAGTACCCCGCTAACGACGTAGAAGCCACCAACATGGTCCTCCTCCTCAGAGCCTGCCGCGAGGCTCTCGATGCATATGCAGCCCAACACGCACCAGGCTATCACTTCCTGATCACCATCGCCAGCCCCGCCGGACCCGAAAACTACAACAAGATGCACATGAAGGAAATGGACGCCTACCTTGACGCGTGGCACTTGATGGCTTATGACTACGCCGGATCATGGGACACCGTCGCAGGCCACCAAGCCAACCTCTACCCCAGCACCAACAACCCCAGCTCCACCCCCTACTCCACCGACCAGGCTGTTACGGAGTACATCGCCGCCGGAGTGACTGCCAACAAGATCGTCATGGGCATGCCCATCTACGGCCGCTCGTTCGAAGCCACCGAAGGTCTCGGCAAGCCTTTCACCGGCATCGGCTCTGGCACCTGGGAGAACGGTGTCTGGGACGCTGATGGCCTCCCCAGGGCCGGTGCGACCGAGTTCCACGATAACCAAGCCGTTGCGGCGTACAGTTACGATGCTGCCACCAAGGAATTGATCAGCTACGACACGCCGGTGGAGATTTCCACCAAGTCCGAGTACGTCAAGTCGAAGGGTCTCGGCGGGGCGATGTTCTGGGAGACTTCTTCGGATTTCAAGGGTAGCGGCAGCTTGATCTCGACGGCGGCATCGAAGTTGGGATCGCTGGAGCAGAGCCAGAATCTTCTTGATTACCCGGCCAGTGTCTATGATAACTTGAAGGCTGGCATGCCAGGCCAGTAAGCGCGGAGTGAAGCAGGATTTCCCGTGCTGTTTGTTTCGTCTGTACATACTTTTTATATGCGTTTTTGTTGCATCTTGTCGTTTCGCTCTGTACATATTGTTATCTGAGTTAGTGTTACATATTTATCATTTTGATATGCACTTTGCGATCTGCAGTTGTCTCGCAACCTACTCCCGGATCGACACAAGCGCACCTTCACCCCGGTACTTACCTATCTCGTAACATCTACACCGCCGTCCACCCCATAACTCCTCCCTAATACTTCAAATCCAACCCTTCCCATTCTCTCTTTTCCCTTCTAATAAAGCCTCTGCAATGGCCACCCTGAATCCCAAACTCTTAACCCCCCGGACCACCTCACTCCCCTCCCACCCCCACCTCGTCCTCCGCCACGCAACCCCCTCCTCCATCCCAACCCGCCTCGCCATCATCCGCAACCCCGCAAACCGGACTCACATCACCTCCCAGCCAACCCTGTGGGACGATTCCACCGTCGCTATCTGGACTGCTGCCCAGCACGCGCGGTTCTCCAAATCGACCCGAGACTTCGACAGCGTGGATGTGCTGGTCGAAGTCGACGGGGTAGTGGTGGGAGTGAGTGCGATATCGACTATGGAGGGGGAGTTGGTGGAAGGAAAGAGGCTGCTGAATGTAGGTACTATGCTTGAGGAGGGGGCGAGAGGAAAGGGGGTGGGTAAGGCGGTGGCGGGGGCGATGGTGGAGGTTGCCTGGATGATGGGGGAAGAGTGGGTGTTAGAACTATGAAGGCAAATGCGGGAATGAGGGGGGTGATGAGGGGACTGGGGGTGGAGGAGAAGGTGGAGGATGTGGTGATGGAGGGGAGGGGGCTGGTGGCGGAGATAGTGTATGAAGCCGAGAAGGAGAAGTGGGAGGGACTTGAGTTTTGCTTGGAGTTTGGGGAGGAAGTGTAAGGGGGAGTGTGGGCTGAGGGGAAGGAACGACCATTGGTCCTTATAAGGTTATACAGCAACGGCAGGAACGTTAGAGCATCGCTCCTGCTGCATTCTTAGAGTCCATGACAACTTCAGAGAGAGGAAGGCACGAGGGCCATTGCTCTTTCCCTGTGGGGTTGCGCGGCAACAGCAGGAAGGTAACAGCATCGCGCCTGCTCTCTTTGAGTGCAATACAGCAGAATAGAGAGGAAGGCACGGCCATCATTCCTTCCCTGTAGAGTTCAAAGACGGCAGGAGGAAGGTTCGAGAATCGCTCCTGCCAGATTAAAGAACACAACACACATTCTTGAAGCCCAATGTCAGCATTTGTAGTGCATCTCGACTAGAGATGAAGTTTCTGTACAACTCTAGCAAAAAGCAATCATCAATCAAAAAAAACAGCAAAAGACTCGTCAGATCTCAGTGTTTTGAGATCTGATGAGGAGAAAATCACTTGATTTTACTTTTTGATGTTTGTGATAAAGAATAATTGTCTATCTATTATTTTTTATCGTCGTCATTGTCGGGAGTCGAATTGGTGACCTTGTTTATTCATTCCAAACCCTGGCCAGATTGTCCAGACAGTGGTACTTCCACTGCGCCACTGTGCCGCTTGATATCCAGACGACTTAAGTTTGTTTATAAAGGTTGAGGGTGCTTCGCTTGGTGTTGTGGTCATGTGTGAGTGCCTGGGATAGGGGGGTGAATAGGGGGGAGCCCCACCCTGTCCCAACGATGCCGTATCGTCTGGTCACTCGTAAGGTCACTCGTAAGCAGAGGCAACAAGGCAAAACCAAACACTAATATGAAATACCCTTTTGTTCTTTCTTCCTAGACCCAGCTCACATCTTCAATTACCTATCACCTCACCCACAACCTAACAAATCCCATGCGTCTTCCCCGTCGTCCCCTGCAAGCTATGACTCTCACCCTTATACACATCATGCTGTCCCTGCCCCTCCGGCTTCCAATCCGCATTCGCCCTCCTGCGGCCAATATAATCCGAGTACTCCTTCAGCATCTTCTTATCCATCTCATCCAACAAACCAATACTAAGCTTGATATCATCGATCAACTGCTCGCACCTGCTCCTGCTAAAGTCCTCGCGAATCACCACCCGCAGCATCTTCATCTCCTCCGTATGCGGCGCCATCGTATACGCAGGCACGATCCAGCCGCGCTCGCGCAGCTGATGCGCAATCGCGAACTCATCATACCGCTTCTCCAGCTTGGGATCAAGACGGAACGCCACGAGCGGGAGGCCACGGCCCTCGCCATCGCTCATGATCAGGAAACCCATATCCTTGAGGGCGGCGGCGAGCGAGTCAGCGACGCGGGTGAGGTTGAGCATGATAGCGCGGTATCCGTTCTTGCCGAGGCGGATGAGCTGGTAGTACTGGCCGATGATTTGGGAGGCGCCCTTGGAGAAGTTGAGGGTGAAGGAGGCCTGGTCGGCGCCGAGGTAGTTGACGTTGAAGACGAGTTCCTTGGGGAGGAACTCGGGGTCACGCCAGATGACCCAGCCGACGCCGGGGTAGACGAGGCCGTACTTGTGGCCCGAGACGTTGATGCTGACGACGTGGGAGAGGCGGAAATCCCATTCGAGTTCGGGGACGACGAAGGGGGCGACGAAACCGCCGGATGCGGCGTCGATGTTGATGGGGGTGTCGAGGCCGCGCTCGTCGAGGAGGTCGTTGATGGCCTTTGCGTCTTCGTATTGGCCGGTGTAGGTGGTGCCTAGGATGACGCAGATTCCGATCTATGTCTATTAGCTTCATTGTTGACTCGATTGACAGGCAGAAGACTTACAGTGTTCTCGTCGACCAAGTCCACAGTCTCCTTAGGATCAAGAACATATCTCTCCTTCGTGCAGTACACGTACTTCTCCTCAACCTCGAAGTAGCGCATGGCCTTCTCCCAGACGACCTGCACGGCCGAGGACATAATCATGTTCGGCTTGTCGAACGGCTTCCCCGCCGCCTTGCGCTTGTTCTGCCAGCGCTTCTTCATGGCCAGTGTAGCCAACATGACGGCCTCGGAGGACCCGACAGTTGAGGTACCGATCGAAGCTGCGTCATCGTGGACGGGGGCATTAAAGAGGCGACCGATCATGGATACGCAGCGGTTCTGGATCTCGGCTGTGCGGGGGTACTCTTCGTAGTCGATAAAGTTCTTGGCCAGGGACTCGGTCATGAGGTCCTCGACTTCTTTTTCCTGCAGAATGTTAGCATTATTCGTGTCTACTCGAAATTGGCTCGCAGGTAGGCGCAGCAAAGCTGGATTGCCTAATTCCCTCCACCACGAACTTCAATGGCACCACCAAGCACCAATATCGACAAAAAACCCTAATAAACGCGCAACTCACCATGAATGTCGTCACAAAACTCGCCAAGCTACCGCAACCGTCAGCACAATCAACCCAACTTCCCCATCCCCACAGCGCACTCACTTCAACATCGGATTCCCATCCAAGCTCGTCTCATCCTTAATCATGCGATACGCGACCTCCTTCGGCATTCCTCCCTCGGCCATCTCATGCTTGGGCAAATCCTGCGCCGCATACTTACTCGCATACACTGACGTCATGAACTGCTCACTGGTCTGCTGTGCGTGTTGCTCGCGGGCGCTCAGCACGACCTTCGCGAGGCGATCGGCGAGGTGCTTGACGGGCCCGGATTCGGGGGCTTTGTTGGCGCCATCGGTGGCAGAGCTGGGCTGGATGGACGTGTCGGTGGGGATTCCAGATAGGTGGACCATTGTTGCGGTGGTGGGGGTGTGTGTTTTGAGGTGAAAACGTAGGTCAATTGATCAGTGTGACGTTTATCGCTTTATGGACTGGTCGGTGAGGGTTGGAGTATGGTGGTTATGGTGTTTTGTATGGAGTTGATGACCAGGAGAAGCAAGAGAAATAACCAGAAAGGCGGTGGGGGAATGGGTAAATATATAGCTCATGGTGGTGCCGCATGCGTACCTACGTATTCGTCGTAAGGTGGTGGTGGTTGGAGCTGTTTTTGGCGGGGTAATCAGCGTGTAATGGCAGCCGTAAGTGGTTGGTTCAATACGTGTGCCCAGAGCTGACCAAGGGATCAGCTCCCGCATCGAAAAAGCTTGGTTTGGGGACTTTGACCCCACCCAATATATCCCAATTATTCCCGCTGATCCCACTTCCCCCCATCCATTCAGCAGCCAGCAAGCCAGCAAGACAAGTCCAACAATCCCTTCCAATATCCACTTCACCAGCTTACGATGCGGTCTGGACAGATCTAGCGATTGCCCGGCGTGCTCGGGTTTGGTGTCCTGGCCATACATGCGCGCATACGTACGTCCGCAGTGCACCGCCTTGCTCATGCCCCATTCGTCGCTAGGAAGCTGATATGCACGCTCCATCCCATCTCAAACATCGCATATGCATGCCCCTGCCGCTTTTACGTAGCACCACCACCCCGTTGGAGGGCTGTCTTAGGCGTGCATGCTTCCAATGGGGTGAGGGAGGGGGCGTGGCTTGTGGATGAATAGGTAGGCTGCGGCTTGTCGATTGATATGGTGGCTTGTGGATGGATTGTCGACGAATTCTGTGGCTTGTTGATATATTTCGTAGCGTATCGGCGATGATACTGAGTATCTCACTGCGCTTCAAGCAAAGGGGAAGCATGGGCCTGAGTAATCACCAAAAACACATCACCAGGATACCCGGATGTCCCGGTCAAGTTATAGACAACCCGGTCCTTGAGCCCTTGTGCAAGATGGGATTCATGACCTCATATCGGAAAGTGCAACATGGGATTCGTGGTTAGTATCGGCAGGGGGGAATCTGCGATGTGGTTACGTGTTGGAAGCTTCTCTGAGAGCTCCGAGTAGAGCTTTTTGAGGATAAAGCTTCAAAAAGTAGATCCCCAGGCCAAACGATCGAACATCACAAGTACAACATAAACATCATATCACTCCTCAAAACACTACAATTCCACATCCAAATTCCGCGATCCAATTATAGTAGTATACAAGCGCCTCGTCGGCTCTTAAAGCCACCAACCAAAGCGCAAAATAAAAAAAAAGGTCTATCATCTATGCATCTCTCTAGTTTGCGCCCCAGCCAGAAAACGAAAAATATCTTCTCGCCGCGCCCTTGAAGAAAACAGCCGGGATAACATTCTTTGCAATGCGATGCGATATCAGTCAGATCCTCCTACCGCCTTTCCGTGACAGGACAGTTCCTGCCTACCCCTCCTTTTTCCAGTTTTGCCTACCATCCACTTTCTACGTCTCCGATCGATCTATGTGTGTGAAATCTATTTCACGGCGATCTCAACACCACCGACGGCACCGAGGGCCTTCTTGACTGTAGGGGATGCGTTAGCCGTGATCCAGTAAATGCGCATACATAGCAGGGTTGGGGATTATCTTACCATCACCGTAGATGGCGAACTGTCCAGCGGTCAGGGTTCCGACCATGAACAGACGGGCACCAATGCCGGTGTACGAGCCACGGAGGCCGAGCTCCTTGGCGATCTTGATCAGGCGGGTGGTGGTGCCCTCTCCGGGTGCGCCCTTGGACTTGTTGATCTTCGAGAGCATGGTGTCGGCTGGCTGGGAGACGAGGGCGGCGGCGAAACCGGCGATGAGACCAGATCCGAGGTTGACACCGGTCTGGGCGCCGTCGGAGAGGGTGGAGCGGTCGATGGTCTTGTAGACGGTCTCGACGACCTTCTCGTACACGACGAACTTGGCCATGGTGTATGGGACCCTGTTGGTTCATTAGTCTCAGGTCTGTGAGAGGTGGAGTGTTGGGAGGACGTACTGCTTGAACAGGAGGGGACCGAAGCCGGCGTAGAAAGAGCTGACACCCTCAGTCTTGAGCATCTTGCTGAAGCCACCGATCAGGCCGTTGGCGTATGTGGGCTCGGAAACGAGACGGATACGGGTAGCCTCAAGAGGGCAGAGAGCGACATCGGCGAAGAACTCGGCGCACGCGGCGGAGGCGAGGTAGACGGCGGTGCGGTTGTTGGCGGCAGTCTCGTAGCCGACGAGGCCGATGGACTGCTGCTTGAAGAACTCGTAACCTCCGAACTTGAAGGCGCCCTGGAGGAAGTAACCGGCGAAGGTTGGGCCGAGACCGGTCAGGAGAGCACCAGCGCCCTCCTTTGCGATGACCTGGCGGAATCCACCGATCAGGCCGCGGTTGTAGGTTGCTGGGTCGAGCTGGATTCTGGTCTTGACGCTGGAGGAGATGGGGTTAGCTGATTGATCTTCTCGGGTTGTCTGTGGGATGGGCCAAGCAAGGGTTGATGACGCGATCGATGTTGATGGGAACATATTGATTGCCCCGAAGGGGATCTGGGGAGGGCTTGAGACTTACACATCGACGGGGGTGAGAGCACCGTGGGTGATGGAGCAGCAGAGGGCACCGGCGACGGCGAATCTGCTGTAGAGGGCAGCGCCGCTGAGCTTCTCGGGGGTCTCAGCCTTGACGACAGCAACTGGGGCAGCGGTAGAGGCCATTGTGAATGTATATGGGGGGGATGTGGTGGTGAGAAGAGAAGTATGGAGTGGAGATGTAATGGGTGGAAGTTCAGTGGTCCTGGAAAGACTGACTGACTGAAATTATATGAATGGAGATGGATTGGAGATGGAAGAGAAGAGGTTTTGGCGAGAGTCGACGGTAATTGCCTCAAGGGCGTTCAAAATTTTAGGGGCCGGGTATAATCGGGGCTAGCGAGATATTAATTTGTTCCTTGGTTGTTTGGCTTGGAAGGCTGGGAACTTTCGGATAATCTTCGCCCGGAGTGGTCGGAGTGGTCGGAAGTACTCCCAGAAACTCCACTTGGGCCCATCACGACTCGCCAATTCGGAACGTGGACAACCAAATCGACTCGTCATTGTTGATATTGTCTCGGCGACCGCGACGGGATTTTATATTTATATGTTTATATACAACGTGTATATAATATACAGAGCAATAACAGACATATTTGGATGAGTTATTTCCATTCTTTTGTTTGTATCTTCGCACATAATTGAAGATCATATCTCCATGTGAAGCACCACTTTTGATTCCAACAAAGTGGAGATGCATCCGCTTATCCGGCCATCCAAGGCTCGAAAATGCCTCCCAAGACATTGCGCAGTTGATATCAATTGGCATTGAGTCAGGGTGGCGGCAAATAATGAAGATATTCAATGGCTTCTATCCATCAGAGCATAAACATTCCATAGACGCAGCTAACACGCTTTTAGATTGGCCCTATCCATTTGACATCTAGTATAAGGCGTACCCGGAAAAATGAAGCCGCATCCGCTGCCTACCATTGATGGCCAGTCTTCGATAGCGAGCTCACACTTCTTCATCTCCTCCTTCTCCGTGTCTTCTCTATCCTTTTGGTTTTTATTCTCGAAAAACAGAAAATCCTTTGGCTCGGCATGACAAATATGGCTGGACCTTTTTCTTGGCCTCTGGGCACACGTCACCGCCAATTATCCAGTCCTTATGTCCTCATGATATATCACTATGGCGATTCATACTTGATATTCCCTTTGGTTAAGAAGTCTTGCATGCGCCGTATCACCGCTGTCGACGACCTCGTTGGTTCGGGGCTGGAAAGACAGTATTTTGCCTTCCTTCTGGGTCTTGGTCTTGGTCTTGGCGTGGCGAGGATGCAAGGAGAGCATTCTCTTGCCTTCAAGATGGTTAGGAGTGGCAAACCACTTCGACTGACGAGCACACCGGCCATCAGGGGTCAACTTTGCCCTTAGGAAGGCTTATTAGGGAGAAATGCACTTTGCACCAGCACTCTAGGCACTGCCATGCGATGGCTTCAAAGGGAGTAGGGGCAAAAAAAATAAAAACATACAACAGTGGGTATTCGCTGGTGGTCACCCACCCAACTACTAATCCACCGATCTCAAGCAACCACTTGCTTTTTACTTCGGTCGGTGACATCCGGCCTAGCGGGTGAGCCCCTTGCCGCCTTAAGGGGTAAAGCGAGGGTGAAGCGAGGGTGAGCAGGGTGAGCGGAGGGGTGAGCAAAAGTCCAAGCAAGCCGAAGCACAAGCTGAAGTGGAGCAACGTTTACGTGAGGAGGAACGACAACGACGCGAAGCGGCCGAGGCGGAATCTCAGCCAAAGAACCTTATCAAGTATCTTGAAGCTTGCCATACCTTCTCGCTTGCTCTCAAGGTTATCACGGACAAGTCTCTATCCGCACAGGGCGACGCTACTATACCCACCGGCCGACTATTCCCTCAGCGCATTGTGCCTTAGGAGGATTTCCCGGCACAGTAAGAGAAGATCTAGGAGAAGCTCTCAATTAGCCTAGACTTCAATTTTCAGCGCGTCTTTCCGTCAGCTCATTAGCTAGATTATGTGCGGAAATATCTTGATCCAATTGCCTTAGAGGTTGCGCTTTAACACTATGCGCGCGAGACTGTTGAGAATCCTGTACGCACCTTGATCTAGGAGATACATAAATACAAGCAGTTGCGAAACTAGCTTCAACTGCAGGGAACAATGATGTTTGAAAGCCATATCAGTTCTGTATAATCGAGCAGTCCAACGGACAAATAGTCCCTGTTATCTCTATTGAATACAAGGCGCCAGATAAGTTTCCCTTAACCTAGATAATTGCTAGGCTAGTTGGAGAGATACAACTAGGCGAAGAAGTTATCAATAAAGAAGGCGATGATTTTGAATTTCTTTCGAAATCTCTAGTCGCAGCTGTAATTACCCAACTATTCTCATATATAATTGCAAAGGGCGTCTAGAACAGCTACATCTTTGATGGAGAAGCTATCATCTTCCTGCACATACCAAATGACAATCCTTCATCAGTTTTCTATCACCTTTCTATTCCGCACCTAGACTTCTAGGACAACAATGAGAACAGACTTTACAGTCCCAGCTGGAGCTTTGGAGCGTCCATGAGGAAGTAGAAGCTATCGAGGAGACAAAGCCATTGGGAAACTTTAGATGCTAGGAAACCGACTGGAAATCAAAGGTATCAGTAGATACGAGGCGAGGAAGTTAGAGGTCGGGACAAGGGTAATTCAAGAGAAATTGAGAAGGCTGAATGATGTGGGCGTAGTATGGCCACTTGAGCTGTGCAGGTTCCCCGAGACAAGACCAATCGTCGTTAGAATCTGATACCGAGATAGATGGCATGTTGTTGTCAGACTTAGCCCTTCCTTTGATACAGAAGGGCGGGTTCTGTGGGGAGTCTAGAATGTCAGCTAGCTGTTGAGGATTTGGAAGGGCAATGTTGATTGTTATATAATTGCGGTATACTTTGCGACGGCAAGCAGGGCGCGATGTAAGGGTACTGCTGTTCCTGATACCTCGTGATATTGGAAAGCTTGGCAAATCTCAGGATTAAGCATAATATATTGCATTTCTTTGGTCGCTCAGCCGGCAGGTTTACAATTTACCCCCCGCAGGAGCCACAGTGCTAAGAACCAAAAACAGGCGCCTGGCGACCATGGTGTCGCTGTCGCCATGATCTGAAGGCCCCACACATAAGCAGACGCAATGTTGGTCTTGAAGGTAAGCACTAAGCACTTTGCGCGCGCTGTACCTTCTAGTACCGCAAAAGAACTGTCATATCAAATCTAGCCCTGCCATTCTTATAGCTCAAGTTTAATCTTATCTAACTCACAATCGTAGTTGTGGCAGCGTTTGAGATGATCCCACATAGCTTCACCAGACCCAAAGCTTTTGTAATCTTTACCCGTCTTAGCCTCGCAATAGAAGCAATACCAAACGTGCCCGTGACCGTCTGAAATCCCTACCCCATGTGGACGTTTTATGAATGATAGCTTATGCTTTTTACGAAGGTGCTCAATTACTGCATCGATACCACAGAGATACTGGTCATCTAGGCAGAGCCGGTCCTCGCAAACGTATAGCTGTGATATGAGTGCTTTGTCAGATAAGCCGATTCGCTTTCTGAATTCGCAAAGTTTAAAGCAGAAAACTAACTTTAACGGGCAGCAACATATAGCCTTAGGACAAGTTGTGCAAGCTGAGAGCGGCAGACGGCTTATCTACAATTTGGATGTGTGCGAAGGGATATATTAACTTAGGCTTAGCATTCACAAAATGTATTGGAGGCGGCTGAGTTTGACGGGACCTCTGAGAGGAGTGGATGAATAAAGTTAGCGATAGATTTAGAATGGTATGGGAAGGGAGCTGGATGGCACATGATGAATGGCATGGGACCCAGAATTCATTGCCTAGCCATTTTTAGCCCAAGAAGCCGAAGTTGTAGTGGCAGTTTGCTGCATCAGTTCGTGACTGTCCTTAGCCGTCATCGTCATAATCTCGTCATCGATTATGAAAGGCATTAGCCGTCCCACGACAGCATACGCGAGAGGAAGACTAAAACGAATATAGATAATGGTGGGAGATATACATAATTTCACTTACCAAGAATCTTCAGATACGCTGTTGTGATGAATATAGATCACAAAGTTGTTAACGGCCCTCTGCTATTGTACATCACCATGTACCAGCAGTATCTAACAAGAGAAGAGAAGGAGAACATTACCCAATAATTAATTTCGAGTCGACACAAAGCACCGCAACAGTCAAGTTTTGTAGAGTGGCCCGACTCAGTTCAAGAGTATATCTCAACTTCTAGATCCTATTATTCACTAAGATGGAAATGAAAGCTCATAAGCGTCAAATGTAGAAGCGACCAAAGAATAGGATCATCATAGTGTCTGTAGAACCGAAGAGACGTTAAAATACCACACATTTCATTGTTAGTCAACGCTTATGCAAAGTTAAAAATGTAGAGATGAACGCTTTGAAATTAGAGCATTATGCGCTTCCTTATCATATGTACACGGTTGATCTCCTAGGTCAACAGATCACAGGTAGCAGTGTTTCCCCAGCGGTGGAAAATGGAAGGAAGAAGATAGGCACCTCTACTCTCGGACGAAGGGGGTTCTTCATCAACCGCAGAAGGACCTAGTAGTGGCGGATTAGTCGCGCCAAGATTAATTATACTATAATACCAAATTTCTCCGGGCCTGTCTCAAATTCTTGTCGAGAAGGTATGGCGGACCTGGGGGCGACTGTGCGTGCCATTGAATCATGTGTCAAGTACGGAGTATTCATCGTATTTATCTTCAACTTTAGCGTTTTAGCCAAAATCGAAAATCAATACCTCGCCGCTGACCTGCATTAGTGTGGCTAGAAAGGGCTAGAAGGGCTACTGAAGAACACTAGTCAGGCACGAAGGAGTTGAATTGTTGAATTCGAGACGAGCAAGGGAAGTAGTGTCTTGGCATGCACAGACTGGCGCCAAATGATCGTACGCAGGTAAGGGATTTACGCAGGTACGAAGGGATTTACATGTCTCTCCACGCCATGAGCACACACTCCCCTCGTTGTCCCTCGCTCAATTCCATGTGTGCAGGCATCACTGTCCCGCTTCTCGCCGCTGATTTGGCAGTGTTAACTAATTTTGGACCTCTTTCTACCCTGCTCTCCAACACCCTACTACAACCCCTCGCAATCTAGTGCTCACATCGTCAGAATCCACTCGGCCTTCATCCTATTGGTCTTCCATCTTTTTAGACTATCATGCTATTAGGCTGTCACTATGCTTGACTATCATCCTACTGGACAAACCTCCTGTCACTCTAGCCTCAGCCCCTGTGCGGGAGATTACCACTCGGTCCTACTCTTTCCAGGAATGTGCAAGCTCGCCACAATATCACCAGTGAATGTAGTAAGTCTAGAAGCTTAGTGGGCTCAAATCTCATCCTCCTCCCTCTTTCGCCCTACTTTCAATATTCCCATAGTACCAACTCATACTAATCACCCACACAACTACATACTATGGTAGGCACCACCCTCCGCTCACCGACGCCTATACAGCAGTGACTCCATGCGCCGTTTTCTCTCCGTCGCCTGCGCCCCCTGTAAGTTGGTTCATGATTATTTTCTAATTCATTCTCTCTCTCTTTCTCTTTCTTTTCACCTCATCCCTATACCCCCACGGCCTCTCCTCCACGACGTGGTGTCGTCACTATCCCTCGTTGCAGACGTTGATTTGCGTCCTGTCGTTGGCGATCAAGCCAACATCACATTCTTTTTACTGAGCTTGGCTCTACTACTATCTTTAAGCACCCTCGTTACTTCACATCTTTATCATGCGTTACTCTAGGACTTTTGCAGCTGTCGCTGCCCTTGCAACCGTAGCGAGTGCGACTAGTTCGGCAAGAAGCTCTGTGGCCACATACTGGGTAAGCCTTCGAAAAGAATGGCGGCGAACGGGGTAGAAATACTGATGATAAGATAGGGCCAATCTGGGGGCACGCTTCGCAGCTACTGTGAGACAGCTGATACGGATTACATTCCCATCGGCTTCATCAACTTCTTTCCAGCACAGGGGAACGGGTGGCCAGGATCCAACTACGCAAGCTCGTGTTGGGCGGAGTATTATGATGCCCCCGGCTACAATGGCGTCGATAACAATACCAACAACCTGCTCCTAAGTCATTGCCCTGGAATGGCCCAGGATATTCAGTACTGCCAGTCTAAGGGGAAGAAAATACTTCTATCCCTTGGTGGCGGACCTGATACTTATCATCTCTCCGGCAAAGTGGATGGAGAGGCCTTTGCTGATTTCTTGTGGGGAGCGTACGGTCCTAATACCACCGCGTGGACTGGTCCGCGTCCCTTCGATCCTCTCCCAGGAACCCTCGGTGAGGGAATCGCGACGATCGTCGACGGTTACGATTTTGATATTGAGCACCCCGACACTGGTAAGAATCTTGCTTCCAAATGCAGGGACCGCCCCACTAAATCTCCTAGACAACTCTGTCGGGTACATTGCGATGATCAACAAGCTTCGCAGCTACTTCCCTGCGGGTAGCAACTACCTCATCACTGGTGCGCCTCAGTGCGTTGTCAACGATGCGAACATGGACTTGATGATCCAGGGCGCCCAGTTCGACATCATCTGGGTTCAATACTACAACACCAACGGATGCAGTGTCCGTGACTGGGTGACTCTGAACCCCAACTACGCGAAGACCGGTGTCGAGACCACTGTTCCCACGGGCTACCCATTCGGAGGCTTCTCTTACAACGCGTGGCTGAAGCGCATCCAGGCCTCCGGCTCCAAGAGCAAGAACGCCAAACTCGCAATTGGTGTTCTTGGAGAGGCAACTGAGACCGGGGTAGTAGACTTTCGAGTTTCTTCGGATGAGCTCAAGCCGCTAATCGATGCATATTTCTGTCACGATAATTTTGGTGGGTTCATGCTCTGGGACGCCGTTAGTGCTGGTAACAACCTGAAGAACGGAGTTACTTTTCAGGGGCAAATAAAAAATCTCCTGAATGCTAGAGAGGCCAAGGGATGCCCTGGGGATCCTGTTACCTCCACGTCGCAGTCAGGCACTGGCTCGCCGACCACCATGGCTACTAGTACCACAACTGCGCACACAACTACGAGCTCTACCTCCACGCCTACGACTAGTCAGCCTCCAACCTCTACAATCATTGATGGGACGTCATACCCCAATCCTCCCGCCCCCACTGTTCTCGGGTCGACTCCGAAGTGCAAGCAGTGGTATGTTATTAAGAGTGGAGATACCTGCCCGGCAATAGCAGCCAAGTTTGACGTTACAAAAACAGAAGTCAACCTTTGGAATACCTACATCAACATAGGCTGCACTAATATTTGGGCAAACTATGCCGTCTGCGTTTCTAGCCCTATAGTAGAGGAATACTGGAGTTCAGTTAGCTGCCTTACTGACAGCCAAAGCGCTCGCGCATTAGCTGTCAGAATAACACTCCCTAACGAGAAAAGTATTATGACACCTAAGATTTGCACTGATGCTTGCGCTGCTGCGGGATACCGCCTTGCGGGTCTCGAGTATGGGTTCGAATGTTTCTGTGACACTGCAGTCCGCAACAACAACGCCCTAACCCTATCAGGCTGCACAATGCCCTGCCCTGGTGCACCGGGAATCATGTGCGGGGGATCCGACAGGATGAATCTCTACCGTCTCGACAAGTACAAAGATATGGGCTGTTATAGTGACGTTACCACTTCGCGCACACTGGAGAAACAGATCGTCATTGCGAACCAGAATACTATTCTAACACGCGAGATCTGCCAGAACGCCTGCGAAAAGGCGGGGTACATCTACTCGGGTGTTGAGTATGCGCATCAGTGCTGGTGCGGCTATAGCGTCTTCGGTAGTGTAGCAGCACAGAGCAGTTGCTCATCGCCATGTCCAGGTAATACAAGCCAGCTATGTGGAGGCTCAGATCGGATCAATGTGATGATGCGACCACAATCTAGATCTCTTGGATGCTATTCAGATGATGTGAATAAGAGGACACTCAGGTACCAGGTCACAGTTGCAAATGAGGCGACGTTGATGACACCTGAGTTGTGTAGAAACACGTGTTTGACGAAGGGCTTCATTTATTCTGGGGTTGAGTATGGACATCAGTGTTTCTGTGACGATGAGCTCTACGGTACTGGGGCTCCTGCGTCAGGGTGTACAATGGCTTGTCCGGGGGATAGTGCTGCAGTTTGCGGTGGCAGCTCCAGGATGAATATTTATTCCTTGTAAATGGTAGTCACCAATTCTCTTTAGGAAGGTTCTGTAACTTATATTCGTTCTAGACCAGCCGCGAATAGTTAGCCATATAGAATAATACAATAACAATATAACGCTTGCCTTGTCGGTGGTTGCAAACTCAGCCCAAGAAGCCTTTAAGGAATCTTGCTGAAGCATTAGGCTAGCTCTTTCTTTATGTAGGAGCAGTGCCTTAGAAAGGGGCAAAGTAAGCAGCAATAGTCATTTGAATGTTGACTTACGGATCCTAATGCAACTTCACTCAATTATACTATCCTTTTCAGCAACCTCTTAGTTGTCACATTGTTAAATAGAGTAAAACTTATGCGAAATGCAACGTGCGCGAACAAAGGATCCACACTAGCTTTAGATCATGATGAGTTCTTGGGGGCCTGGTGAGGCAAAGCTTTGAGGGGTAGGCGGCCAAATTTGAGGGCGACCACCGGATGGTCCTGAAACGAACAGATGACTCCATATATGGCTCAGGATAAACCACCTGTATCTGTTATAGATAGAACGCAGTATAAATGGGCGATTTTAGGAAACAGGTTGGAAAGAAAACAAATCGTCACCTAGCATTTTGTCGGTCCATTTATCCCCTAACTTAACTAAGATATTAACGGTCCATTTGTCTTCCAGTTTATCTACATGATGAATCTAATCTACTCAATTATCGCTTTCACTTGCCTCGCTGCAGGTTCAGCTGTCAAAAACAGTAACTCTTCAGCTGCAACGAATGCTTCAGTTACCACAGTCAACCCTTCTGGCATCAGCTACCTCGCCATTACACCCACCTCTTCAGCTATCACTAAATATTCAAGTGGTATCAATCAAACTGGTATTAGCTACCCACTCGGAATCCAAAAATGGACGGGGCAAGGATGTAAGTATAACTACTTATGCTCGAATTTACGTAGGCATAACTGTCCTTTAGGTACAGGATTGATGATAGAGAACAAAAAATTGACACTGCATTACGGGGTGAGCTATGTTAGCAACTTTACATCTTATTCTAGCTCTAAAATCAGTCGCCCCCTTTGTGAAAGAGAGCAACTTGATTTCAGCTGCGAAGTAGGGACAGACTTGTACGGGAAGTTTTTGCACTCCTATTGGCCAAGAAATTCACCGGGTAGGGAATATTAAGAAAATAGATGGCGTTGCGGCTAACGTGAAACAGTGGGATGCGTTGATCTTGGTACATTTCAACGCGTTCGAATCTGGCTTAATTAGGTAGAGCAGAGTGTACTACTTTTCAGGAGGATTTCGCATGGCGAAAACGAAGGAATTGTGCATTTAAGTTTAGCTTAGACATTAGATATATATGCCATAAGTTCCTACGTTTCTATCTTTAATAACTGGCAATATAAGACAGAAGCTTAATTTTAGGCATGCATTGCCCTTCGTCCCATTTGCTCAGCTGTTCTAACTCTTACCTCCGCGCCGTTCGTCTGGTGCAGATTGTTCGCATACTGGGCGTCGCTATCGCTGTTGCTAGGGTTGAGGAAGCCTCTATTGTTGCACTGGCGCAAGACTATGGCGATTCATACTTGATATTCCCTCTGGTTAAGAAGTCTTGCATGCGCTATATCACTGCTGTCGACGACCGCGTTAGTTCAGGGCTAGAAAGACAGCATTTTGCCTTCCTCCTTAGTCTTGGTCTTAGTCTTAGCGTAGCGAGGATGCAAGGAGAGCATACTCTTGCCTTCAAGATTAGTAGAGTAGCAAACCACTTCGATGAACGAGTACGCTAGCTATTAGGAGTTAACTTTGCCCTTAGGAAGGTTTACTTCTAGGCACTGCTATACGATGGCTTCAAAGAGAGTAGGGGCAAAAAAATAAAAACATACAACAGTGGGTATTCGCTGGTGGTCACCCACCCAACTACTAATCCACCGATCTCAAGCTTGTGTATGGCAGAGCGGACGGGATGCCCAATTCTCTTGAGTCTATGGTCGTATGTAACATTTCTAGTCGCAGGGTGGGATATATAACTACCTAGTGTAGTTAGATAGGAAGACGATAATAGACTATCGTGTGGATATGCCGATATATCTTTATTATAGTAAATCCAATCCCTAGGGTTACAGCTGCTTAGTTTAGCAGGACGTCTGTTGTAGTCTCAACCGTCGGGCTGGGATGGATTTCTCTTGCTTTGCATTGTGAGAGGATATCGGTGTTGCGAGATTTCGCCAACACAATCTTGTACATTATATTTATATTCTATTGTACATATAAGCCGAAGATTGACATTATATAGGTATAGTTCTATATGAGGACCGCACGAATGCCTAAATCGTATCATAGCCACTTCTACCTCTCAAAGCTTTGCCGTACTTGAAGAAGACCCAGGGAACGGGAAGTAGAAGAACAGATACAAACGCAAACACTGAACCAGCATAGCCGACTCCAAGTGCTTCATACATCTGAATAGTAAAAAGAGGGAAGGCTCCTCCAAATGTATACCTTAAGATCCCGTTTGCTGCAATGGCTATGTAATCGTTGTTAGAAGTTAAGCTATAGTCTCTATGCAGAATGTGTTCTTACCAGAGGCCCCAGTAGAGGAGCGGTACACGTCCATCAAGTAGGTGGTTGATGAGAGCTTGTTTTGTCAGTCGGAGGTGAAACATAGTGATAAAAGGGCCAACTTACAAATATAGCCAGCATTCCACAGCCAAACGGTATTCCCGAAAGACAGGTACAATCCAATGCACACTCTCTCTTGCACTCCAAGCAAACCTTGAGCAAATTTTAGCCTGGAAACCTATCTCTATACCCGCGAGCAAGACTTACCAGAACAAGCCAATGGGCATCAACAAACTTCCTAACATCGCCGCGTACAGCCTGTGCTCTGGCGCTGGTTTCCCATTCGCAGCATCTCTGGCTTTGGCATAGATGGTCTTATCAAAAGCACCAAATACTGCAATCGCCAACAAAAGTCCCGGCAAGATGCCAATGAATGCGAGCCCAATCTCCCTGGCATTGAAATGGTACACAACAGCAAAAACATAGGAATAGCTGCCGAAGAAGCTGAAAATCATAGCAAAGGTAAACCCTGTATAGATCGAGACGTAGGCCACGATTGGTTCTGTAAATATCATGTGCAAGGGTCGCACGACTGCTGTCCCCAGTTCTTTGAGGAATAACTCTCTTGCGTTTGCGTTGGATAGAGTATACTTGCCATTGTTTTTATGACGCCGTTCGAGGATGTGTTGTTTCGAGGTTTCGCTCAGGAAAAATGCGAGGACGAAGAGGGGGGCGCCAACGATTAAGACTATCCATGCTGACCAGCGCCAGTCGTTGTCCTGGGCGGCGATTATATATGCACCTGCAATGTAGCCTAACAATAAAGTCAGTCAGTCGTCCCTAGGTAAAGAAAGCAACGGAAAGAAACATACCTAAAACAGGCCCGAGGAATGGTCCCATGACGAACCCAAGAGATGCCGGCCCACCTGAACAGTAATTAGCAGAGAAATTAACGAGGAAATTCAAAATTCAAAGCATACCATGTGTAGACATATCCCACAAATCTGCGATTGTACCTTGCACGCCATCAGTACAATTCACGTAAAATAGAGCAGAGTGTGCAGACCTGCTCCGATGGCAACAGCGCCAGATCCAAATATTCCAGCGAGGAATCTACAAACAAGCAGCGTTTGGAGATTTTGAGCTCCGCCAGCTCCTCCTACGAATGCTAAAAGCATTCCCATTGTGACAAGATACACAGGCTTGCGGCCTAGGAGCTCTGATAAGGGGGCAGATACTAAAGGACCCAGTGCAATGGCGAAAGTATACAGTGCTAATCCAAGTGTGGCTACCAACTGGCTAACGTGAAATTCCAACATCACAAGTGGAATACCTGGCACGTATGTGGATGTTGTAAATGTTCTGTCAACTTCATATTAGCTATTCGCATGCCATCGAGTAGTATAGTGCTGGGCCAATACATACATAAGAAAGGCAAATAACGCAGGAAGGATGGTATTGAACAGTCGTTTCCCCAAAGACCAATTCTTCGGGTTTGCAATATCGTCCAGCCCGTCCCAGTCCAGTGATATAGCTTCAGGGACATCCCCTTGGGACCCATATTCCACATCGACGATTGGAGTTGCGAATTTGGACATGGCAATGGCTGTAGGATCGAGTGCTGGCCTTTTATTCATTGTTCACGTTCAGCATCAAGAGAATAACGGTTCCAAGTCCGAATAGAAAAGACTCCGTAAATGGGTCCGAAAATATAGACTAGACAACTTATTTATTACTGGTATTGGGAATAGTCAACATATATATACTCCGGGACTTACTTGGGAACAAGAGAAAGTATGGAATTGATACTGAAGGCCAAGACTTGGGTTACTAGCTACACAGCTTCGTATCCTAACCACATAGAGTGATTCAAACAACCAGTGGGCCTCCGGCCACACCGACTTGTAAGCTGACGAAACCTATTACATTGTCATACCTCAGCATTACAATCTTGTTTTCGTAGAATATCCGAATGCTAAGCGCAGCTACCGGAACAAGGGCTGACTGGTTGGCGGAGACCGACCCCTAAGGCGGCGAAGCGCCCCTCAGCCGGAGCTATTTTGATGCCAGTCCGCCACACCTTGAAATTAAAGTGTATCGATAGCTCTTACTCTTGAAGCCAAAGTAAGATACATTTTTCGAGTCATCTGTAGGGCTGAAAAATAAAAGTTGCAGGGGTGCTCGTTAGATTACTAGTCAGCCATACAAGAACGAATTAGTATTTTTGACGCCACTGCGTTAAAAATACGACGAGCGTATAAACCTCTGCTGGTAGGTAATCATCTATAATTCGAGCATCTCCAAAGTGTCCAAGGTCCCTGTGGATTGCAGATGGCCTTCGTGCCTGGACGATGTGTACCCTCAAGTCTTACATAATCTCCAAGAGCCTCGGCGTCCTCGGCGTAAGCCCAACACAGCAATATTGGACTAGAGAGTCGCCATTGGCCGCTGTGACAGCATCAACATCAGCATCAGCATGGGCGTACATCCTTAGGCACAGCAGCAGGAGCGGCATCAGGACGTGGTGAACTGCGGGCAGAATACTGGATTTGGAGTGCCGAATATAAGGCCAAATCCTTTCATCGCGGAAATCAGTGCGAACATAGCTGAAGCCACTTAAGAAATAACAACGACTTCTAAATCGTTCTACACAGCGACTCAACTCTCTGTATCCCTTTCCCCAACGAGCTCCTCGAGCGTCGAGGCGGTGCTAGGGGAATCAGATGCCTGGATCCTATCCCCCTATTGCTTCCAGGACACCAGTTTCGCAGAGGAAGATGTCTCCTCCCCCACCATCTCCGACATCCACCTCAATGGACCACCAGGGATGAAGGAGCGCGGTCGTAGTACTAATCAACACAGCACCAGAACCAGCCATCCCCGTCTTCACCACTGAAGTCATCTCCGTCGATCAGGCGGCCAGGCGGGGGCTGGGGGGCAAAAAAATATATCAAAAACATTCAACAGTGGGTATTCGCTGGTGGTCACCCACCCAACTACTAATCCACCGATCTCAAGCAAGCACCTGCATAATAGTCCAGATGATGCCATCTGGACTAGCGGGTAAGCGACGCCGCCCTCGCAATTTGGAAGCCCTCACGATGGTCTAGTTGTCCCCTTAGGTACGTGACAGGACCACCTTGACTACAATATCTTGGGGCCATAACTTGCGACACGTTTCACCTCGACATTAGATGGGCCATAGGTGAGCATGGTGAGAAGGGTGGGCGATAGGTGAAAATAGTATGAATAGCTACGCTCCTACTTTCAAATTCCCTAGTATTCCCTCTATAACAAATTTATATCTCTCGTAACATTGTGCTACCTACTGACATAGCACGGAAAGTTGTTTGTGTCCCTCGGCCCGTGGAATCAATGCATTTAAATCCCTTTGTTATTTGTTGCTCTTTCATACAAGAGTAATGACATATCGTTTATCGACATGTTTACGATTGCTTATGACCTCTGTGCATACTGCCTTTGCAGTCGTCTTTCCATATCCTTTCAATACTTTTAGAAATTGTTCGTAAGTCTCCTCTTCATTGTCGTCGTAGCTACTGCGAGATTTGTAAAATTTAAAATATCCGATCCTGGAAAATTCGCCTTTTGTGGCGCCTGTTGCTTGAAGCACAATGCCCTCAATCATGACCTCACGAATCCCGTCTTTGCTTTCACGTTCACGTTTTATATAATGGACGGTTTTGCCACTGAAGAGAGGCAAAAGATAGGATGGTTTACCCGGCGCGTTGTTCCTGTCGTCTTGACAGTCTATCTGGACGGAAAAGTTTAGCTCCCTATTGCCAGCATATGGCACTATGAAGGCTTCTTCTTTAGGCTCGGGATTATTAGATTCGCTTGAGTGGACCAAGTAGCCAGCTGCCAGAGAAGAGCAAGCAAGTCGAATGACTCCACTAGTCACCTGGCCAAACGGATCATAACTGTATTTTGTTGTGTTGGCATGTAGTACTTTCACGTGCGGCGTATCAACAATACCTTTGCGCCGAGGACGCCACATCACTTCTCCATCTATAGAGGCCCAAGACCAAGTCGGCGCTCTCCAGGGTGGTCGTGGTCGCATCATGGTCGATTCGGATTCCCAATGACCCCGGCCCCAGCATAGCTGCTCCTCAAGTTTATCCTTCCACAACCCCGCAAGATACTGATCGCCGGTTTCATTATAGCCAAGCTTCGCGATTCCAGAAAGTGCTGGTAGTTTATCTTTCCCAAAAGTTAGATTTGCTGCAGAATAAAGCCGCACTATCACAGGCCATAGGTGTTGGAATTTCCACTTTCGACTAACGAGGGGGCGGACTAGTGGACCTGGGAAACCATCTGGCAAGTACTCAGATGCAATTTTCGTTCTGAATTCCCAGAAAGCACCTCGGTCACCGAAGTGAATTGTTCGAGAGGCTAGCATTTTCTCTTGCAGTGCCCAGGCTCTAGTTCCCAAATGAGTTTTAAAAGTTGAACGACCGTAAACTTCTCCGCTCCGAAAATCTTGTACTCTTCGTAGCTCGCCGTCAGTTATTCGAGCTCGAAGCCCGCCGCTACAGTAGGGCTGCTTCATAAAACATCCCTGACTGCCGTCACGAGCGGAGGACGCAGCTATCGTGATAGTTGAGCCACCAAAGACGGAGCTCATCAAAGCCGACTCCTTTTGCCAATCATCTACATTATCTTGGATTATACACAGCGAGTCAATCCACAGATAATCCAACCCCAATCTTTGTGTGATCTCGATAGCCTCCTTGAATGTTTTTGGGAATCTCTCAAGGGGTAGTGCCTCCATGTACGTGTCTAGATCCTCTGATGTGAGTTTTATGACGTTATAAGAGCCCCAGCTATGTGATAAAGTAGCATATCGCGGTCTAATAAGACATTCAGAAGTTAGCACCAATCGAGGCGATTCGCCAGTAACTGAGATCAGCCTAGTCGGTAGTGTGCCGTCGCCACTGCTTTTACAGAGATCGTGGCTTTCGGTACAATTCGATAACCAGTTGCTCGCGATATTGAATACATCAGGCAGGTCATCATAACAATCAGCTTCAAAGTATTAGCAAGAGTAGGCCATTATATCAGCAAAACATGGCAAACCTGATTCTGGAAGGAAACGTGACTCAAACTTCACACTAGAAGCTATATCGGAATTGCCTCCAGTGCAGATCTTGCCAGGTAGATTCAGCCACAAGAGTTGTATTGGATTTCCCTCCCAATTCTGAATGGACAGTGACGATAACGCATTCTCATCGAGATGACATAAGCGCGCTTCAATCTTGCGAAATGTCCCCAGTAAATTACTATCTTTGAGACTTTGAAGTAAAAATGTGCAAAACCTGCATCCAGAGCGTGTCGAGCCTTCTAATTCAAAAGTGCTACATGGCCGCGCGACAGTGTGCTGCCGCGCGACAGTGTGGTGCCACCCTCCATCTGGACTGGGCTTCGAGTCGTCTACTTTAGTCGATGAATCACCTATTGTAGGCCAATGGTCAAACAAACTTTGACATTTAGCGCAAAATCCTTTCACGATAGGAACATTTGGTGTCGATTCCTTTATTCGTTGTTCAACGAATTTGGCATCAAGCTCGTCGGAATCCACGGCCTGAATGACATCGGAATCGGAGGAGATACGATTGCCACCCGCCGCTGTATATTCTCGGAACCATTCTGTGAAGACCTTAGCTTTGGAGCCTCGCATCTCCATGGCAGGATAATGGCCATTACCTTCGACTTCATGTTGGAAGGAATCCTGATTGCTACCCATGTTTAAGCCTCTAGGGGTTGGCTACGATGATTCCAATCCTTGGATGCGTATTACGATAATAGCGTTTGTCCTGGATTGTCTCGACTCCTTGACACAGCTATATAGAGGAACGGCGATTCTGGCAGTAGTGACTGCATCAATTGAATAGGCAGGAATGTGTTGGACATTCGAAGGATTTGCCACGGAATAAGCCCTGTTCCTCGGGTCTTTCCCAAGGCATCCCACCAGTGGGCATCAAAGGCCATTTGAGGCACGGTGCCAGCTGAGCTGGCAGCTGGCCGAAGAGCGGTCAGAATTTGGAGCCGTAACATACCACAATCCCTCCTTTTGTCTTTGATATCAAAGTAGCTCTAAATGTATCGACAAAGCTAGACACCAAAGGATACGCCAATGTCACGTGACTCCGGCCTTGCTATTGACCGATTAATATTAATTCATACTACGAGGAGCTTCTAAACAAAGTAAATATATACACTATGCTGCCTTGGGGTATATTGTAACCCTCTCACAACGTTTACTACGCGGATTTAAATCCGCCATCTCAATTGTCGCGTAATACATACATTCTCGATGCCTCGGCATCAAAAACGTCGGAGCTTCCCCGCTACCCCACACAATCCAGGCTGACAGCTCCACCGCTACAACAACTTAAATGGAGAGAAATGCCTCCCTATTAATATCTTATACCTACAATCTACCCGTTTAGAATAGATTATTACCCATTTACCATTTATTCACAGTCCCTTGTAATTTATCACAATATGCCCCAAACCTGGCAATCCATAGGCGCCAAAAAGCGTGCCGAGCAAGACCGAGCTATCCCATCCGAATGGAAACTAAAATCACTACCCCTGGCCTCCCAGCTTGATGTCCGCTCCATCCCCTCCACATGCGGCATCCTCACCGCCGACGAGATCTCCATAACAGAGGACCATGACGCCTACTCTCTCCTCAATGGCCTCCACAGCCAATCCCTTACAGCTCTCGAAGTCACAACCGCCTTCTGCAAGCGCGCCGCCATCGCCCACCAGCTCACAACTTGCCTCACAGAGATCTTCTTTGACCGCGCCCTCGCCCGCGCCAAAGAACTAGATGACCACATGGAGCGCACGGGGCGCGCCATCGGCCCCCTCCACGGCCTCCCCATCTCTCTCAAAGACACCTTCAACATCGCCGGCATCGACTCCTCCCTCGGCATAGCCGCCATGGCCTTCCACCCCGCCCCCGCCAATTCCCCCCTCGTTGACATCCTCCTCGCCGCTGGCGCAGTCCTCTACGTCAAAACCAACATCCCCCAAACCCTCATGGCCCTCGATAGTATTAACAATGTCTTCGGCCGCGTCCTCAACCCCGCCAACCGCTCCCTAACAGCCGGCGGCTCCTCCGGCGGCGAAGGAGCCCTGATCGCTCTCCGCGGCTCCCCACTTGGCGTTGGAACTGACATTGGCGGTTCCATCCGCATCCCGGCTATGTGCAACGGGCTATACGGCTTCAAGCCGTCGGCCGGGCGGATTCCCTACGTCGGTCCGATGGGGCGGCTTACGACGACGCGCGGACGGCTGGGATTGCAAACCAGTGCGGGGCCGTTGGCGACAAGCCTGCGCGATGTGGAGGTTTTCATGGAGGTTGTGGCGCGCGCGCAGCCGTGGGAGAGCTCGGCGGATGCGCTGCCAGGGGCTTGGGAGGAGCAGGGACGGGCTGGGGATGAGTGGGAGAAGCCCGTATTTGGGGTGATTCGGAGTGATCACTCTGTTACGCCGTTGCCGCCGGTGGCGAATGTGGTGGAGGAGACAGTGGTGGCGCTGAAGGAGGCGGGGCTGGAGGTGGTGGAGATTGACGCCAAGGCGTTGGCGGAGTGTCAGATGCTGGCCTATGGGTTCTTTGATTTGGGGGATAATGCGATGTTGGATCTGATTGAGGAGACGGGGGAGCCGCTGATTCCGTGGCTTGAGGGGAAAGTGGATAGGAAGGCGGCGAAGAGCGCGGAGTATATCTCGGAGCTGCATGCGCAGAGGCTGGAGGTTATGAAGAAGATGCTGAAGGTTTTCAAGACGCCTGATGGGAGGAAGATCGATGCAGTTATCTTGCCAGTTGCGCCCCATCCAGTGCCGCAGATTGATCGCTGGAACACTGTGGGGTATACGAGCAGCTTTGTGCTTCTGGACTGGCCCGCTGGAACAGTGCCCATCAGGAAGGTGAATGAGAGGGATTTGGAGGGGGAGGTGCAGGGGAAGTCACTGGGGACTTTGGACGATAGAACGAGGTCGCTCTGGGACCGTAAAAAGGTGGATAGAAGGATCTATTTGGATAGTGCGCTATCTGTACAGGTGGTGGCGCCAAGGTTGCAAGAGAGGAGGCTGTGGCAAGCGATGGACATTGTGGATAGAGTTGTAAAGAGGAAGGCGTCGACACAAGAGACGACAAAGGCGAAACTATAGGTTGACTAGAACCAGAGAATATGTTGCAGCGTACTGTAGCTGATTTAGGGTGTATATGGTGGTTTGAAGACATCGTCGTATATTTCACTATTAATACTTGAAATATGAGAACAAATATTATAAGAATAATAAAAACAATCAGACAGCAGTTAAACGAATGGGTATAGAACCTAGCGAATAAAAACGAATAGCCTTTATCTCTTCATTCCAAATGAATTGTAAGCCATCTCGAGCAAGTGGGCGAGATGGCTTGCTGCACGTTCTTATTATTTCGCCTTTTTCTAACGCGTGGACACATCGCCGACCTGGTACCTGGGCTTCATATGTCCGTTGTGGTGGTGGACCGGACTTCGGAATAACGATTTAGCGACTGGTTTTTCCGACCGGATTTAAACAACCACGACACCTCCGTCAACGCCACAATGCACGTGATTGCTTACAATGTGCCCTCAAAGGAGAAGATCATAGACAGAAAGTTATCAGCGGAGATACCATGTGAGAAACAAGTTCGCGGCCGCGGCCGCACTCCCTAATTGTGCCACAATGATTTGCGGCCGCTCCATCCTCTCGGTGGAGCCAAAACACCGAAGTGTCACGAGGAACCGGAGTCTCGTAACTTCCGGGTGAGGTTGAGGAAAAGTGAGAATTGTATATAAATCAAAGAGAGCCCGCCTCATGGTAGGACTCTTATTTCATAAACTCAATTGTATTGCCTTTCCAAAACCTTCTACCACCACTTGACCAATTTATTGCACCTTTACTGCCAAATCCTAACTTTTCCATCGAGTCCTCCGCCATATATCCGCCACAATGCCTCAAATATCACAATTCTCGGCGTTCTTCCCTCCCCCACCAAAATTCACGGACAAGAACCTCCCCTCATTGAAGGGGAAGGTCTATATAGTCACTGGCGGTGCTTCCGGCGTAGGCTATGAGCTGGCCAAGATCCTATATGTGGCCGGAGGCACCGTGTACATTGCCGCGCGCTCAACGCCAAGGTGTGAAGGGGCCATCGAAAAGATAAAATTGGAGACTCGCGCCAGTGAAAAGAAGAACGGCGAGTTGAAGAGCATGGTCGTTGACCTGGCTGATATGACGACCTTGAAACCGGCTGCGGAGAAATTTATGAGGGAGGAGAGCCGACTGGATGTGTTGGTGCATAATGCTGCCGTTATGACCCCGCCAGCTGGGAGCAAAAACAAGCATGTGGGTGAACCTTCGTGTGTTACCTTTAAAGCCAAGCTGACAAAGACTGCCTCCAGGGCCACGATCTTGAAGTTGGAACAAACTGTCTCGCACCATATGTCCTGACTATTCTCCTTGAACCAATCATTAGCCGCACCGCCACGGCACCCGGGACACAGCCTCTCAGTGTGCGCATTGTCTGGGTGGTTTCAATGCTTCAGGGGGGGACGCTACCTGGCGCCATGCAATTCGATAAAGATGGGGCGCCGGTGATATTAGAGAAGCCGTTTATGGGCAACTATTTGCAAAGTAAAGCTGGAAGTGCCTGGCTCGCCGATGAGTTTGCAAAGCGGTTGGGAAGCAAGGGCGTATTGAGCATCGTAAGCAAGCCAGAGTTTGGGGTAATTCCAATTAGCTGACCAAAGACCAGAGCATACATCCCGGATTAATGAAGACAGAGCTCCAGAGAAACTGGGGTTTCTTCACAAGTGTGGCTATGGTATGTTCGAATCCACTAACAGAGCAGATATATGCTGACTATAACTGAACTGCAGTCGCTCGTTTTCAGGTCGCCACCAGTATTTGGCGCATATTCAGAACTTTATGCTGGGTTTTCACCGGAGATCAAGGCCGAGCACAATGGTGGGCACATGATGGCCTGGGGGCGGATCGCAGAACTGCCAAAGGATATTATTCAAGGCCTAAAGAGCAAAGCCGAAGGCGGGACTGGCGCCAAAGAGAAGTTCATGAAGTACTGTGATCGTGAGGTTAAGGATTTCCTATAGAGGGGGTATATGTAATAGATAGAGGGTATTTTGTCGTCCCCAGGAGTTGTTATAGATTGCAATCGTTTTGTTATTTACATCTGATAATTGAAGTCGAGGTCAGGCCATACTTGATCGGAGGCGCTTTGTGGTAGGCCTGGCCAAACGTGGCTGTCGAAGGCTTCCTAAACAAATGTCATCAGCTTATGAACCTCTGATAAATATTAAACAGGAAGCGTTATATTCCGAAATTTGAGAGTTATAAAAGCTCGGCTTACCCAGTCGAAATCGAAATTTCCAGGCGAATCTAATATTGTTTGCAGGGGTTCGGAGGGCGTCGATAAGGAGCCTAGGCTGGGTTGTAGCCCATACTCTGAAGCCTGCATCATAGTATCGGAGGGGTTGAGGTTCCAAAGTTGGCTCCCGTTGGCAGAAGTTGGTAAAACAGGCCCTATCGAATCTAGGTTTGTATTTGTTAGCAATGATTTTCTGTGTCATATACTACGAAAAATGAGACGTATTTGCAAGGAGATGCAAGTCACGAGTCGTTGACCAGCAGAGATCACAGTGTAATAATTATGCTTAGGCTCACCATTAAGTGACAATTCCGAGATGGAATATGGCCTATCGGGCATCACTGAGGCCCACTCCATACCGCCAATTGGAGTATTAGTATTACTAACGACATTTCTTGTTGCCAAATTGGCGTTCTTCATCATGGCACCAAGAATTCTGGATCCCTTCTCCGCATTGGCCGACATAGTTTGCGTATCAATCCAGACGGCATGTGATTTCTGGAGAGCAGCAACCATCTCATCGCGAGATGGTTGTAATTCGTCCAATGAACCGCTATATTCACTGGGGCTCCCTTTCGCCAACTGAGTGAGGCTGGAGTACACTATCATCCCAGCAAGAAGGAAATCGTGCACTGATAGCGACGAAAGGAACCACCTGTTCAGAGCCAATGGCCCTCCAGGGAGAGCGGCTTGATGAATGGAAGATTGGTATGAAAGCAGCTCCATTGCGGCATCAACCGCGACTTTTTTGGAGTAAGGTTCTGTCGCGATGTACTTCCGATGTAGCATACACCGGCATTTCTGTAGTAGTAAAGCAATGCTGTATCTTTGGATGATAACCGCGGCCGGATCGGTGATTGATAGCTCTAAGGGCTTTAGGCGGATGAATTCCGGTACACCGGCTTCGGCTTCCTGAAGCACCCTGTCTAGGGCCATAACCTCATCATACGATGGGAGCGACATGCGGTTAGCGAGTACGCCGACCTTTCCAAAGACTTCACATATTCTGCTCTTGCAAATGGTGTACGACATCGGCGTAATTTCCGTTTCCGGTCGGGAGGGTGGCAGTTCCGTTGAGTTCTCATCAAAGTCTTCATCTCTTAAATTCCGTGGGTATGCCGTGTCACTCTCTATAGCCTGCATCGTAACAGGTAGGCCAAGAAGGAAGCTGCATAATAAATCAACCTGAAGGAGGATATGCCAGAGACGTCGTCGCATCTCGCCTTGAAATGGTGTTAGGTTCCCCCCAACCTTTGATGGATCTCTATGAAGACCCATCCGCAAGGCTAGCCGGACTGCAATACCAATCAGCAAATACGGCATCCCCATATCATCCTTACTTAAGACAAATTCTCCTTCGATATAAGCGGAGAGCGCTTCAAGGGTGTACGCCCCTGGTTGGGAGTAGTTGGAAAGAACAAGGCATTGGGCCGCACAGCCTCGATAGGTGCGAATCATTTCCATTGGCGTTCCGCGCGTATCAGTATTATCCTCTCCAGCTCCGAGCGCTGCAAGAGTTGCGAGGCACATCAATGCATAAAGTAGGCCTAGCCATGAAACCGGAGTGCTGGACGGATCGGCCCAAAATCTATTGTACTGCCTTTTGTGTCAGATGTGAAGGTAGAGACAACAACACAACATATATTGGGTAAATTTGAAAAAATACCTCTTTCTGAAACGTTGGACGATGAATAATATCTATGAGATGTTTAGCTGAAGAAGGCTGCTGAGTAAATTTCGGACTCACGTAAAGCTGGGCTGTTTGAATTAAAGTAACGGGAAACAAGTCGATCAACAACCCCCTTCTGAGGTAAAGCTGCTATGAGTTCGGGTTTTGTAACACGGGAGCCTGGCCTGAACAAAAGTGACATATCTGGGCGGGTGCTATCATCAACAATGAAGTCGGCCTCCTCGGTCTCCTCAAAGTAGCTATGGATTTCTTCAACCTAGTAGCTGTTAATACTAGATTATGATATCAATAGGAGGGGCTCATACATCGTCTAAAATTGCTGCCCAATGAGTAGCTCCAACGTAAGTCGTCTGATTTGTGCCGAGCAGTACCTGGCCTGTGGAAGGTTGAAGCTTATCTTTGGCATCGGATCTTATCGTTTGTGAAAAGTCGTTGTGGCCGGAAATGCCTTCTCCAGAAAGTGATGGGTCAATATTACCCGCTATTCCATCGCCAACCCCGTCACTGGGGGGGGTTGGCTGCCCAGCAGGGACCTGGCCAGCCATTACGTCTTTCAGAAGGCTCTGGAGGTGCTTCAACCTATTCTGCATACTTGCGGCCGGCTTCCTCTTGGCAACAGGCGCCGGAAAACTGCACTGGGAGTCTCTTCCCCTCTTCACACATTGCAAACAGGGTTGGTTGCGGTCACATTTCAATTTTGCGTGGCGGCAGTGCGTGCAACTCAACTGGCTTCTATTTCGGCGGGGGTGAGGCTGCCTGGAGGGCCCCGGGGTAGCATTTTCGCCATCTGGCTCAGTAATTAATGGGGGCGTACGTGATGGAGCCAGTTTTATCGAGTCATCCATCTTTGTATATATATTGCTGGGTTTGGCAGGTTGGTAGAGTCATTCCTCCCCCAGCCCGATTCGCGAGAAGGAATGGCGAGTCACGTGATATGAAGTTGCTATTTAGCCAATCGGCGAGTACTCGTGGCTCATCAGCATCTTGCTTCCATTAGAAGTTAAAAGTACAAGATTTGCGCCGCCTATAACAAGCCGTTGACTTATACTTGTGATGGGTTCGTGTAGTTGTGATTCAATAATCACGTGGCAGTTTCGTCCTCATTCCGAACCGATTTAGGAGCCGATTCAGGAGCTTCCATCAACACCAATGGGAGCCATTGGGAGTATTTCAATACCCAAACTCCAATTCCTTCCCACTGATCCGTAGGTTTTTTTTTTCATCTTGTAAATAGTTTCAGAGGTTACCATTTTAACTTTAATCCTCCGTGCGCCGGTTCGTGAACCGTGCATGGGTGACATGCGACGTCTTCTCGCACAGCTCGCGTTTGAGGATCGTCGGATCACCAGTTGGGCGCTTTGAACGAGCCTCCTTTTCCCCAGTGTCAAATCCCACCCGATACTGTCGCAAGTTTGGATTATTACACGAATCAGAGCCCATATACTATGATGATTTCGCTGGTAGGTACACCGAACTAAGGTTTGTGTCCGTTTGAGGTCTTCGATCAGCGTTCTTTAAATATCCCACATCTTCCCCGTTCCATGTCGTTATTCCTCTTCTCAGCAGTTTCGTCTCGATCTACAGTCTTTTTGTCTTTTATTGTATAGTAACGGAATAGATTTCTGTTTTATTTTCTCTGTATACATTTTCCTTCGCAATCCAAACCTTCGCTTCAGCGTCTATCACACGAACAACACAAACCCAACCATAATGCATCCATCCACTCTCCTCATCGCGCTCCTCGCCGCAACAGCAACCGCCCTCCCCGCCCTCGACGCCCGCGCAAACACATCCGTCAACCCCGACTCCGTAACTTTCACAACCTGCACCGATGCGGGCGTGTACGTCCCCCCACCTCCCGTGATCCCTCACCCACTAACACACCACAGCTCCATCGACAGCCACGACATCAACGTTGCTATCCTCTCTATCTGCGGCACCATCGCCGGCAAGATCCAGAAGTGCCAGGGAAGCCCGGCTTCTACGACCGGGGCATCGGGGACAGCGGTGCTGAACCTGAACGTCGTGAATGAGGGGTCGACGATCAATGTGTCGAAGGGCAGGTGGGAGGCGTGCATGAGGGCTGCAAGGGCGGTGTGTGGAGATAGTCCGTTTAAGAGCGAGTGCGTTGGGGGAACTGCTGGGACAAGTGGTGGGAATATCGCGTTTGAGTTGACGGCTGCGTAATGGGAAGGGATGGGCATGATGAATAGATGACCGTGGAGTGGGCATGGTCGAATATTATGGGACGTACTGGATACGAGGCACTTGGTGTAGGTTATATAATTTCCCATATTCAAGGAAATGCTATTGTTAAGACGCCTACAGGCTAAACGGTCATTGGAGTGTTGAACTGGAAGACTATGCCATTGCAAGTTCTGCATACACCCGCCAAGGAATACCTCGACATCAAAACGCCTTCAGCGGAATGCCAATATTCCCCACTTCCAAATATAGCCTCCTTCGTAATTCATCACTATGTACGTACTCGCAATCGCCCTTCTATGTCTCCTTCGGCCGGCACCAAGCTCTCAAGTGTCTCCCAGGATAATACGGCGTAAAGCAATCCCTCCACGCCAAATCCTTAACGGTTGTCCCATCCAGCTCCATGTCAAAGCGCCTTAGCATCGTCGCAAATGCAATATACAACTCGCACCATGCCAGATTAATACCCGTACAGCTCCGTGGGCCTTTGCTGAACGAAACGAGGTACCTGTCCAGCCCTGCTGCCTCTTTTCCCTGCCAACGCGCAGGGATAAAGGCTTCCGGGTCCGGGAAGATGGAAGGCGCTTTGTGAACGATTGCAGAAGACATCCCGACAATGGTACCGCCTGGAATAGCGCAACCGGAGATTGTAGCACCACTAGCGGGGACGATACGGAGGAGGGAAGAAGTGGCACCAGGGGAGTGGCGCAGAGACTCTCTGATGGTCGCTGTTAGGAGGGGGAGTGTCTCGAGGACTTCGAACCTTGGAGGGTTGTCGATATCTGGCCAGGCTTCGAGGACCTCTGCTTGGAGCTGCGCGTAGAGGGGGCGCTGGGAGAGGATGTGAAAGTGGCCTGTCATGAGTGTATCGGCGACCGTGACTCCACCGGCAAAAACAAGAGACTGAGCCTCTTCGTAGAGTGACGTTGCGTCTGGTATTGGGTTGCCTTTTTGGGCATCTGGATCGAGGAGGCGGCTGTAGATAATTGGGTGGGGGGCATCTTTGAGGCTTTCAGGATTGGTAATCACTTCTGTAACCTGCTTCCCGAGGAGCATTTGCAAGCGCGATAGGCCTGCCATCTGAGGCGATATTTTCAGGGACAGCCAGGGTGGGATGCCAAGGATGGATTTTCGCAGGAGGGGGAAGTACTTGAAGGCGTGGAAGGCAGGAAGTGTGTTATCCATGGCCTCCACAATTGGGGCGGCGAATTCCGGCTCATCAATTGCGTCGACCGATTGGGCGAAGCAAAAAGTTGTGATAGTGTCAATTGTAAAGCACCGAAATCCGAGTAACAGGTCTGACGAGTTGCCGTTTGCATTATTCTTTGCTAGAATGCCCGCAAAATGGTCGAACTGGAAGAGTTAGCCTGATGTGCCAGATTTCCGGCATTGGTTGCCCTACCTTTTCCCTGATAAGGCCTTGCATGGTTAGGATGGCCCGTCGAGAGAACAGTGGCAGGAGAACTTCCTTCCGCGGTCTCGACTCAGCATACGTGAGCATCCCGAAGGAAGAGTGGTCTTCCCCAAAACCCTCATAGAGCATCCGCTCTTTGTCCCACCGGGCCGAAGAATTGTAAATATCATGGTAAGCAGCCGGATTGGCAAAATGGAGCTGCGAGTGAGTTAGCGAGCTGGAGACTCTGTTCATCCTTTCGTCAAAACCTACCTCATTGGGCCCTATCCGGACGATATCACCTGTACTTCTATTAGCTGAGGCTGAGCATAGGAGTTTGCATACCCACCAAACTGTTTATGCAGTCTAAAGAGCACATCAGTCATCGACTCCTGTTTGATAACCTCAATGTAAATCTTCCACCAAATCGTGGCCCTCGCAGCCAAGGGTCCCGGATACGCTCTCAGTGGATGGAAAAGCACATTGTAGAGGAGGCGGGTGGCCCCAAAACCGAACCACGCGAGGAGCACAGCCCACAGGACTTCCGAAAGCTGAATCTCCATTCCGTTCAGCTTTTCATGTCTCAGTTAAGCACGACAGCATGGAGAGTTACACAAATGAGAGTCAGAACGGTCATTTGGCGGTGCTAACAATTTAAATAGCCGACAACACAGGGAATGGAACGGCGGTCGCAATCGAACGGAATTCAGTAAGCGACTTAGTTTTATGACGGAAAGAAGATTTGAGTGGCTTGTTCAATTTGGAAAGCAGCACGCCAAATAATGCAGGGGCACGGATTGTGGTTGCAGAATCAAGACTTGCCCGCATAAATGTGACGGTGTTTCGTTGGTCAGTTAATATAATATGTTGGGGAGTCTCTTCCAAGGTCGCGTAGGGCTTCTAGGAATGGATCCCCTGCGCAGATCAGAGTTCATTGCCAACCCTTATACTTTCATATACGACGATTCAGTACTCATATGATTCAGTCCGTTACTTTCCTTGCTTCCTCACACTCTCACGAACATCGACTACAACGACCCACAACAGGCAATAGATAGGAACATCAATCAGTTGTCATATCGTCATGCTGCCGTGTCTCAAACGTCCGCCTTCGGGATCTGCGGCTTCTCAATTCAGCTGTCATAACTCGTAACCTGCAGCTGAAAAGGACGCATGGGCAGCTGTGCCAATGCCACGTTTCCCACGGGGCCACGACGCGGTTCCGTACCGCATCGCGAACACTGCACCGGGATCCCGGGCAACCTACTGAGTAACACGCCATGTGTCAGCTCCCCCCTACTCGTGCATATGTGGCTTGCATGACCGAAAGCTATGGTACGTATGCGGTCTTGTCCTGGAAGAGGGCGGAGGGCCGCAGAAATGGTCATAGCTACAGTATGGACAGGCCGCCTGTCGCAGGCACACTCCAGGGCCAATTTCAGCATTTTCATTATTTCTTCGCTATCTGAAAATATTCTTCTAATAATATGTAAATTGATTTGAGTAAATTCTAAGCCCAATTCCTCATAAGATATACATTTTGCGTCTGTCGTGAAATTTCCTAGAGATTCCGCTTCACCTTATCGACGGGGGCTGTGTAGACCTTTCTTCCCACCGCGAAATAGTAACCCACAGCAAAGATCATTGTCGAGCCAAACATGACCGCATTCCAATTCATCGACTCTGGCGTCACAGGGATCTGGATGGGGAAGAATACAAAGACCCAGACGACAGATAGATACAGTACCGCGGCGATGTTGACGAAGATGCCGTAGCGTCCCATTGACCAGCGACGCGGTGGAAGCGGATCCCCGGTAAGGCGTCGGATGATGAGACAGATGAATGAAATCATGTATGTTGCCAACAAGGCGCTTACGGCGAGAGAACCAATGGCGTTGAATGCGACGTGCGACCCGATGTTTATCAGGGATAGGAGGGTGGTGATTAGAAATGTGACCAATACGGCGTTGAGGGGGATGTTCCACCCGGGTTTAACCTATTGAGCTGTGTCAGTAAATGCCAAGATAGCTACCAACAAGAGCAGGTGCCACCAAAGTCAATGGTCACGGTCGCAATAAGGAACTTACGTGTGAAATGAAGCCGGAGAATGGCAACCCCTTGTCTCTTGCAAAGGACCAGGTCTGCCGGGACACGGTTGCCACCGTGCTGATGCAGGCCGAGGTAATGTTGACAATGAGGATGGAGGTCATAATTGATGTCCCAGCATAGCTTTGTGTCGCGTTAAAGAAGACTTGGATGAACGGATAGCCCGTTGGCGAGTCGATAATATCGAGAATATTCCCCAAGGTGAAGCAGAAAGTGATAACCATCACAAACCCCAAGGAACCATTCATGACAGCAGCCCACATGATGGCCCTTGGGAGGACAATAGACGCGTCCTTGATCTCCTCCGACATATGCACGGCCGAGTCGGCTCCGATCAGAGTGTATATTGGAGACAATAGGCCGACCATGAATGCGAGTCCGGTGGTTTTCCAGCCCCCAAAATTGGAGAACGTAGTGAACACATCCGCGGGTGAGCTTCGAGGAGCCAGGACCCAAAGAGGGATGAGAACGGCGAAAAATCCAAGAATGTGAATTATCAGCACCATCCCTTCCACCATGGGAAGTTTTTTGGCGAGGAAGGTATTGAAGATGATACAGAATGCTGTGATCGCGATAACGAAGAGGGTTCCATGCCAATTCTCAGGCACGTAGTCGGGCCTGTTCAGAACCAGAAGGCCTTGAATCATGGTTCCCGTGAGGAAAGTAAGAGACGCCAGACCGGTTTGCCATCCCAGGACAGAGGTCCAGCCTGTATAAATTAGAAGGGCTTCAACCTAGCGTGCAGAGAGCAATCTTACCAACAGTGTAGCTGACGAATCTTTGCCATTTTCGTGGTGCAAATTCAGATACCCAGTGATACTGACCTCCAGAAGTTGGAGCCCTGGCATATGAAGTCAGAGATGGAGTCGGTACAGCTGAACATAGGACTCCACTTACATAGATGCCATTTCAGCAATTGTTGCAAACACCAACATGTACCCCATCCAAACTATTAAGTATCCCCATATTAAGCCGGCAGTGCCTCCATTGATCAACGCAAATACGCTCGTCCTGTCTTCATCAGAGAGATTCCAGTTGATATGCCAATTCGGAATACATACATCAACGCGATTTCCCATGTGCTCATCAGTGTGCAGGCAAACCCCAGGGTTGAAATAAAACGGAAGTTCCTCTAACTGTCTCAGCGATGTTTCCTATGGCTGGCAATTCTACTTACGTTGAGCTGCTGGGTCCGTCCCAGCATCCGCATCTCGTGCTCGTCATGGTCGGTGCCACCCATTCCAGACGAGCTGCCGAGCTCAGCTCCCTTTTCCAGGTGGTGGTCGGTGCTGGTGCTCTCGGCCACATCTTTTTGCTGTATATCAGCCATGGTATCAATAGAGAAAGTTTATGTTGGGGGTGGTCCGAGTTGACGACTCCAGGAGATGATGTCCTTTGTATCTGGCGTGCCTGAACGAAGGGTCGCTGGGAGCAAAGAAGAAAGACAGAAGGGTTGATTTTACAATCGGATTATTTGGGGAGGGGCCAGCTTCTATCGTCCGTAACACATGGCACCCCACTCACACATGCCCAGAAAAGTGTCAGAGCACGGTGACTTCTCACGATATGACGTTCCTGGGCGATGGCTGAGTGGCTGAATGGCTGAGCCAATTCGATTCCGGTTTCCCAACTTATTACCCCTCGTTGACCCAACTAAGCGACCGAGACAAAATCCCCATTCCCAAAAGAAAATAAACAGAGCAGAGTACGGCTGAGACAACTGTGCAACTATTCGCAGCGGGACGCCACCTTCATGTACGCTGTAGGGGGAGGACAGAATTCGGACAGGATGCGGATCACCTTTTCCCAATAAAGCGTGTATTATTGACGCGTTATTGCACCAAGGCCTTGTTGGCCGCAATGTGCGATAATATGCAGAGGCAAGGGGGTGGATGTTGAGACAAGCAATACATCTCGATGTGATAGATCGTATGCACGGAGAATCCCCTAGCGTCGTTGTTAGGCTGTTCTTCCCTAAAAGGGTGGACACGGCAGTCTGGGTACAGTGCACTGTGCATACAATTCCTTGGCGACAGCAGATCAGTCTCATATTGCCTGCTGCGTACGTCCACTTTTGTCCATTTTTGTCTGCTTTTGTCCGCTTTTGTCATACTACATTAATACCCATTTCAGGACAGCTGCGGGCTACCTACAGTTCGAGGACTAGTCTGTCGATGTCTGAATCGCCGCCGACAGCCCCGGCCGGTACTATGAGCCGAGCCAAACGGAATACCCCTCTCCCCTTGCTGCTGTACCGTAGTAGGTCAAGAGCTATGTCCACCGGGCAGCTGTCGCGCTTTGAGTGAGACTCTAAAAACTACCCATCGCATTGTCCAGTTTCCGTTCCGTGCCATCGTTTTTTATGTTTCCTTGTTTCATGCTTGTCTTACCTCCCGAGGCGAGCGGGGGACTCAGCTCGTGACTAAACGAGCCCTCGTTGGTCGTGCAAACTCAGCCCCTATTGCCGACCGAGTGACGAGTCTTCCTGGATGTGATGGGACGAGCATGTGGTGTCTATCCCACAGCATAGAGCTGATCGCGCGCGCTTCCGTAGCACACATCCTCGGGTCGTCCGGTTTGTTTTTGTTGGTAGGAGCGTTTGGTGTGCCACAGCAGGACCGATCCAACGCAGTCAATCACCAATCGCATTCTGAGACACTTGCTGCTGGCCCAAGGAGGTCCATTTCATCGGGTGAGCGCAGGTGTGCCCACCTGCTCTGTTAAGGTGCGAATCATCGTAGATCCCCGCGATATGATGTGCATCCCGTTGAGCGGTCTGGCTAGATCTACCTGTGCCTTGATGATTGATATACTTTAACTTGCCGTCGATGCCTCGCTGTATTGGCCTCTGTCACGTAAGGCTATCTTGATGGCTTCAACCACTCCAGTCCTTGCGCCTGGGCAGTCGCCGCCGCTGACGGTGATATCACCCACCAACCAAGGCGGTGTCATCTTGATTATCACTGCCCTTGGCATGGTATTTGCTCTCGTATCCATTCTAATTCGCTTGTATATCCGACTCCAGATTCGCCATTCCTATGAGCGCGACGACTCCGCAGTTGCGATTGCTATGGTGGGCATATATGGCGGCAACAGCTTGGGATTGGAGCTGATAGTAACTAGGTATTCTCGATTATACAATCAAGTGTCGTTTTTGTGGAGGTTTCCAAGGGCTATGGCAAAACTATAGGAGACATCTCGGCGAGCGGCATCATAGAGTTGCAGAAGGTGTGTCTACCCGCTCGACTTGAATAGCTCGACTTGGTCTCACTGATTCAGGCGTCATATGCAAGCGATCTTCTCTATATCGTCACGCTCTGGTTTACGAAATTCTCTGTGGCCCTCTTGTTATTCAGACTTTCATCAGACAAGCGCCACAATTGGCTGTCGAAAGCGATTTTGCTCACCGCTGCCATACTTGGTGTCATATCCATACTCATCGTTGCCCTCCGTTGTGACGTTTCGCGCCCTTGGATATTTATCAACGAGAAATGCTTGAACCTGGTGAGATTATAACCCGACTCTCGTCATTATATTTATACTAACTGCAGCCAAGTTGGTCCGCTGGCAAGTGGTACTTGCGTTTGATATCATTACAGAACTAGCCCTCGTAGGAAATTCCGTTTACTTAGTTCAAGAGCTCCAAGTACCCCTTGGAAAGAAGATTGTCGTCGTCCTCGCTTTTGCGCTCCGTCTCCTGTGAGTTCTACATCTCGCCTTCAAAATCAATGTCTAACCAGACCTAGCATAATCGCTCCTGCAGCCCTCAGGCTATATTACCTTCATATCGAATTCTCCTCATCCGACCCAACCCTTCATGGCGTCCTTGCCTCAGTCTGCGCCCAGGTCGAAACAAGCTATGCCATAATCTCTGCTACAATCCCCTGTCTGCGCCCATTCATGTCATCCCTCAACACGCACTATGGTGCACCTGCGAAGCCAAAGACATCTACTGGGACGGGCTCAGGCGGTAGCAACCCACTCACACCGCTGGAGTCGTTGACGAAGACAGGGCGTGCTCTCGGGACAAAAAAGGGAGAAGCGCGTGGAGAGATGTGGGATAAACCGAGGAACCTTACGAAGGTTACACGGGGAGAAAAGCATAGCATCGACAGCCATGATAGTAAGCAGATGATTATTACGAAGAACACGGAGTGGGTAGTAGAGTTTGAGGGGCAGAGTGGGACGCAGACCCCGCGGACGGCGGATCGGCCAATGGCTGATGCCTGAATTAGGAAATGTTGTGGTGCCTTGTTTAATTTATAAAAATCTACTATTGGTTGGGGGGGTGGTATATGGAATGTATTAGCGCGGCGTTATTATATACGGAGGTAGATAGAGGAATAGGCCGGGATAAATACACACTGTAGGTTTATAAAATCTCTGCCTCCAGCAAGACAGTACTGTATGTCCGGTATTCCGCAGTTTCAGGTAGCTGCGTTCATATCCCAAAATCCAACGTTCGAGAATTTTGATATGTGACCAACTCGACGCAGTTACCTGCAAGGGACTTCTGGTCTGTAAGGGACTTCAAGCTCGGTTTGACTCTCATTGTTATAAGAACACTTGAAACGCCCACTCTAGTTTCCTTTTCGGAACCGAAGAATGATTTGAGTGCTACCCATCACGTGGGATTTATTATCGGCGATAGCCCACTTTTGGAAGACTTCGTCTTGATGACCTGTGATACCTGTTTCGGAAGCGGCCAGCTGCCTCGGAATTATGGAACCTGTACTTCCTTTACGACGGTAAACTCTCTCCTCTATATTCGCCTGTATTACTGCCAACTCATATGTCCCTTAGGTAATACGAGTACTCTCCTACCTCTGGAGTCATTCTGTGTGTCTTTGCTCGTCATTGACTAGGATCCCAAGATCGTTGACAGCGGGGCGGGGCCGCCAAGACATGTTGATCCCTCCACGGTGGGCCCAAGCTAAGTGTTAGTGAAGGCCAAAATCACCACTCTAGGCCCAGGCAGGTATAAATGAGCCACAACGGGAGACAGCACCGATGCTTCTATCGGCGCCGAGTCAGTGTGCTCCAAGGTTCCCCGCAACTCAGTGTAGTTGAAGCATGCGCCGTCGCGAAGTCATCGACCGAGCCACCCGAAGCATTTGAAGCCTGAAGGATCGGATTACGCTTACGGCAATCTTACTTTGGAAGGAGCTCAAAGTTATTCTTGGCAATTTGTGCGAAAGGGTCGCTGACACCACAACTTCATAGACCATGGGGCCTCTTAATGCCTGCCAATAACACCGAATAGGCCCGCCTTTATGACCGTGGAGTGGGCCTTGAACGCGACGGCGAGCGTCTTGTAGCTCATATCGCGCTTCAATAACCCGAGGATTGTGACATGGAGCCAGAATCTCACGTGAACATCCCTGTGGGATACCAGGTGATAAAGGATGAAGATCCCGCTCTGGATGTCGAAAGCCATAGCCAAAGGCCCTTTCGAAAAGCGATGACACAAATTGCTCTCCAACGCTGGTGGGCTCTTGCTCTCCTTCTGCTGGTCAACGCCGTACCGTATATCCAAGGACAGCAGTCACCTTCGTGGGCCCAATATATTATATCACCTAAGAGTCTCACTGTTCTACCTACGGCGATCATAGCAGACCGCACTGTTGGCGATGTTACCAACCCAAGCGCCTTGCTCGCTGCTGGTGGTGACGTGACAACGCTGAAGAGAGCCGCCCCAGTAGCTCCTCCTTCATGGCCAAAGGGCACAACAGCAGACGCGTCAAGCTTTCACCCTGGTAACACAAATAACGGCCAGACGCGGACGTATACTCCAAGCAATGCTATCGATGGAGACGAGGCGACTTTCTGGAACGACGATACAGCCAGTGTCTATCCTGATACCCTAACACTGACAATACCAACTGCGACTACTCTATCCGGCATAACAATTCTGTCAAGCTCGGACGGCGTCCCAGTGAAATTTACAGTAGAAGCTCTTCAGGGTGGTTCATGGGGGGCAGTTGCCATGGTCAGCGACAACGCCGCAGTCTTGATCCAGGTCCCATTCGCCGAACCCGTCAAAGCGGAGGGGATCCGTATTACCGTAACTCAAGCCGAGGTGACTACCCAAGGAGAATACACGAGGATTGCAGAGGTCTGGCCTGGTATAGTTCCTGGACGAGTGGCCCCTGCCGTTGTTCTTGACTTTGGCAAAGTAGTCGTCGGAAAGCTCTCTATCAACTTCGCCGGCGCGTCAACCAACAACCCAGGCATACGATTGGCATTTTCAGAGACGACGCAATACTTGTCGGACCTAAGCGATTTCTCGCGGTCAAACAATGTTAGTTGGAAGTCTACTTTAAAGCATGCTGTACTGACTCAGTAGGGGGATACTATTACACCAGGGTCTGACCAGATTGCTGTCAAGCCTGATCCATATACCTGGACCGACAATCACGGGTGTTCTGAAGGCACCAAGGTATGCGCTGACGGCTTGCACGGCTTCAGATATGTCAAAATCTATCTCGATGCGCTTGCAGCCGATGCTCCAGACACGGAAGCTTCTGGTTCTGTTTCTATCGATTCCGTGTCGCTTGCATTCTCGGCGTATCTAGGAACGGAAGATACTTACTCTGGCACCTTTGAGTGCTCGGATACTACGCTAAATGAGTTTTGGTACGCCGCGGTTTATACTAACGACCTGTGTACTGATACGTTCCGCCTGGAAGATACAGAGCCAAGGAATGCAAGCAGCCCCACCCTTATTGGGAAGGAAGTGCTTTTCGATGGCGCCAAGCGTGACCGTGATCCCTATGTTGGAGATTTAGCAGTCGCCGCCAGAACTTTGTATCTCACACATAACTTTAGCATTGCAGCTGAGAACGTTTTGGCAGATTTGGCAGATCACCAAAGGAGCGACGGCTGGATCCCACCAGCATCCATCAACAACTACCAGCTGCAACTGTTGGATTACCCCCTCCACTGGGTGACCTGCACCTACGATCTGATTGTATACACATCGAGCGATGCATACGCAGCGAAGTACTATCCAACAATTCTAAAGGTGCTAGACAACTTCTACCCCTCCATGACAGATAGCGCCACAGGCCTCATCAACAAACCCGATGACTCGCCATATGGCGACTACGCCTTTCTCAATCGACATGGCATGATTACATACTACAACGCACTCTATGTCCAAGCACTCAGAAATGCCGCCAGCATCGCCACCTTTTATAACCACCCCGAAGATGCCAAGCGCTGGACGGCGCGTGCCCAAACCGTCTCCGACGCAATCAACGCCCACCTCTGGGACGCCAGCGTAGGCGCCTATTTCGACTCCTCCAAAGCAACCAATCACGGCCAAGACGGTAACGGCCTCGCAGTCCTGAACGGTATAGCCGACAGCACTCGATCAGCCTCAGCACTCAAGTACTGGGCATCCCTCGCCCTGCCTTACGGCAACCCCTTCTTTGACTCGGATTTCATTGGCAACGGCTTCTCTAAGCGTGTTTATGCCTTTATCTCATACTTCGAGCTGCAAGCTCGCTTTGCCTCTGGAGCAGGCGACTCAGCCATCGAGGAGATCAAGCGCCTGTACGGCTGGATGGCGACGCACGACCCTAAGAGCACGTTCTGGGAGGGTATCGGGACCGATGGCTCGATGTACGAACAGGGCTTCACGAGCGCGACGCACGGCTGGAGCACGGGCATCGTGCCGTTGATGTCGAATTACGTGTTGGGGATTATTCCGACGGCGCCAGCGTTTACGAAGTGGACTGTCAAGCCGATGCTTGTGGGGGGTATTACGTGGGCGAAGGGGCAGGTGGACACGCCGCATGGGCCGTTGGTGGTGGATTGGACCACGGAGAATACAAAGACGCAGATCCAGATTACGGTTACGGTGCCGAAGGGCACGAAGGGGACGGTCTCAGTGCCGGTTAGCAGTGAAAAGGTTATGGTTGCTGTAGATTCTAAGCTGGTGTATGCGGTGGGAAGGAGGGCGTTTAATCCGCAGTATAAGGATGGTCATGTTACGGTGCAGCTTGAAGAGGGGAATCACTTTATTACAGCGTCGAAGTAGTTCAGAGGGTACATATGAACTGGATAAAATATACAGTATATTAGCAACGCCTACTCGTGAAAATATTCATAAAACTGACCACAAGAGAGCTCCAATTTTAGACCATAGCCAACTACTGATCAACTAACGTACATGTCTGTCTCCCGCTCCCCATCGGGCCCGCGTTGCACCTCACCCAACGCTCAATGTCGCGACGTCAAAACAAGTTTCCAGACCCTCGTCCCAATCTATATCCAGAGATGCGTGGCGGCGCCCATCTCAAATGCGCGGTTTAGGCTAATATGCTGACCCCTGAACATAAGCGTGTGTGATCTACATTAGGTTTATGCGTGCTTGGCGGGAAGCGCCCAAAGTTTCGTGGGGAGTATTGATAATGTAATTTTATCAGGGCAGTTAATGCGCAGTGACGCGATAATGAGCAGGTAGTATGGGAGGGAGATAAAGCTCCTATTTATCAAAGCAGTTAAGCTCTATAGTCTTGGCGTTAATGCGCATGACGCCTTAAGGTATCCCGGGAAGAAACATTATGTGCGATGGGCAATGTTAGCAACTTGAACCTGATCCAAGGCTTCCATGGTGTTGTCCTTTAATCACTGCATCCTTTGAACTGTGGCTTCAGTTTCATGAACTTATTTGTATGTACGGTTCTAAGTTAACTACAAGAAGATAGTCCCATTCACCCGACTCGCATTTCCTCTCCCGGCACGCCAGGGAAATCAGCTATGCAATTCCCCAGTGGCCCTGTAGTACCCCCACAGACAATCTAGCTAACAGTGATGTCAGCAGAGCCGCTGCTCTGGTAACCCTCGCTGGCAACGATCTGGTAGTCGTGCGAGCCCAAGTTCATGCCAAGCCCAGCCCATGCGTTGAAGTGAGCAGCGGTGTTCACGCTACCGCTGGTGCGGTGATCCTGGCGGACGGACCAGTACTGCTGAAAGGTAGAGGTACCCTCAATGGAGGGCTGGTTGGTGCGGGTGGTCTCCAGGATGTCGTAGGTGCCACCGTCGGTGGTGACCGTGCCCTTCAAGGTCGCGGCAGAGGAGGGGTCGTATGAGCCGTAGCTCTCGACTATGTAGTACTCGATCAGGGGGTTCGTGGTCCAGCCGTAGATGGAGAGGTAACCGTTGCCATTGGGGCTGAAGGTTCCGGAGTAGTTAATGGTCCTATTGTGCGTATTAGCAGGGTTGTCTGACGGTAGGGCACGAGAAAGGATTATTCTTCAGACTTACCTTGCACTTCCTGGGTTCCACCCCTTGCCACCAACAAAGTTGCCAGCATTGCCTGACCAGGTGACGCTGTATTCACCACCAGCCAGGTTGGTGTAGGTCACATCGCCGGCGCCATCAGTCCAAAAGGAATAATAGAAGCCGTCGTGGGTTCCGGTGGAGCTTGGGGTTCCAGCACGGGCAGTCATAGGCAGTCCGCTGCGCTTATCGGGGATGACCGAGGAGATAACTCCAGCGACGGCCGATGAGGCAAGAATGAGGAAGGAGAATGAGACCATTTTGAAGATGCTGATTGATTGGTATTGGGGTTTGATTGAGGATGCTGTTGAGGATGCCTCTCAATTGAGCGGGCTTTCCCTTCCTTATATACATATTCTAGCAGCACCACGATGGTCCCGATTCAAGCAGCTTCAATTGCCTAAAAGGCTCGTGGCCTAAACTACCCTTGCTGGACCCGGCTCCCCACGAAATAAATAGGACTCGATTTATCCATTTCCTGCCGGTAGTCCGTTTATGTTGCATCGGGCGTGCCCAGTGCCGATCATCACTACCGGACTGCTGCCGTTTAATATGCGGGGTGGAGGTAATGCAATCTATATACGTCAGCTACCCCAACTTTCCTGAAACACGCCAATGGGAAGGGATGACGTTGGAGATCCACTCCTAAAGGAGGCTGATGGCGACAACTGAAGAATCCAAGAAACTTCTAGCCGTGATCTAGCGGATAATAGGATAAATGGTAGAAGTTTAGTCGTGGTAAACTAGCCTCTTGCCGTAGTGCCGCCAGGGGCAAATGGTGGTGAGATTGGGTTTGGTGTGTTGCTTTGACAGGCATGAATGAGGAAGGTATCAGGTTGATCAGGTGGGGCCTTACGCGTCTTCCCGTCTCATCCCTCTCTTCTCTCTCTGGTTCAAGAGGCCGCAAGAAAGCGGGGTATTGTGTGATATAAAGATGCGGAATTTAGGATAAGTTATTTACATACTCCATTTAATGATGCGATGGCAAGGAGGTTGCTGAAAGAGCAATTTTCGTGGCAGTTTTACAATGCTCGCTTATCCACTTTTCAATACTTCAACACCCCAACTTAATCGCCACATAGCCATAATGCTCGCAGTTGCCGTACTCCGCCATGTGATATTCGTAGTGATGCAGCGCAAGATACAGTACAAAATACAAGGCAAATGGTAGAGTATATAAGCTGTGTGTTGACAAGGAGTAACTCGTTGAGAAGTCATGCTACTCTTAGAGCACGCAATCGTCAGCTCCAAGCTCAGATTGACGAGCACCATCTATAGTTGGGCTCGGTTGGTGGCTTACGGAGGAGGACAGTAATGGACAGCAGATTGATGGACATCATAGCGAAGAGTATAGTACTATTGTTGTAGAGTCTCTACCCAGATTATCGAAAAGATTACAACTGCGACCTGTAATATATGAGAATACCTGAATTGCCGCCTGGTGCATATGTGACAGAAATTCCGATATTAACCGTCTTATTAAAGTTAGCCGCCAACAACACTTCCCGAATATGATAGGGTGGTGGACGCAACGTTACGCCAAGCCTACTTTACAACAAGGGTGTGCGTGAGGTGGCCGGTCGAGTTCGGAAGTTGGGTGCCTGAAGCTAGGCTTCCCTATACAAGAAAAATAAAAGCAAACGTATCTCCGTCATGCTTGGGGCATCCACTTCTCTCTAAATATCGGCGTAGCACTCACCCTGCCAGGCCATGGCGCCGGCACCATTCAAGCCATATTGGAGGCCTGTCGCAGGGCCCTATTTAGGACACCCAACCGACCCTTACTCGTGGGCGTTCTTTGTTGTGGCGCAGATCGGCGGCCGGCGCCGTCCCATTGCCATCGTTTCGAGCGTAGCCGACAATCACAATGAGGAAGAGACAGTGCTACGAGGATACCCCCTCACCGCGGCCTGTCATCGCATCGTCACCATCTTCTCAGACCAAGCAAATCACCGCGCCATCCGCGCCGAGCTTGCCCTCGCTGCTGGGTATTATGTGAGGGATGGCAACCGCGAATACAGCCCAGAGCTGGTGGAGCTACCGGACTTGAACCGTAGGGAGTTCAATCCCAGTCTTCGCAGGAGAAACTGGTACCATACCAGCGTGCGCGAGTTTCCCTTCATCTCCGCTTGTCTTCTCCAGGGCGTCGCTTTTAATACCCAGCAAGAGTTGGCGCATCCAGCGTTTCCAGAACCACTAGGCACGGTATACCGCGATACAAGCATTGAGTGGGGAATGGTGGTCGTTGATATTACGAATCTAGATGCCGTTAGCTATGGTATTGTCGGCTTTAGCGTGGGACCTATGACCTTCATCAAGTCCCGAAAACACGAAAAGCACCCACCTGATCTCATTGGCATTGGCTTCCACTTCGTACCTGGCGAACTGAGAGTCATGGACAAGATGCGGCCCCGGCGTCCCATGTCTGCAGCTAAATATATGGCCGAGTTTGAGCATACGATTTCGCCAACGAATAACGTCAACAAGCTAATAGCCAAGGTGCCTCGAATTGATGTGGCTGCTATGGACCTTGTCTGGCCGCCTAGTATAGAGCAAGAAATTGATCTGTTACTAGGCAGCCTACGTATTGATGCCAATAGATCCTTGCTGGAACATTACCAGGCTATCACAAGCCTAATTCAACGTATTTTAGCGTCAGAAGACCCCGATATATCCATTTTGAAACTGGCTCGCACCATGCCTAACTTCCGGGAGGTCTTTTCTCGAGTCCTGTTGCAAGACTCAGCTCGGCTTCTTCGCATACCATCCTCCGATCGGCTTATTACAATGGCTTTTGTCAACGGGGAGCATCTCAGTTTGGAACAACTAAGTAATCTTCCTGTGGAGGCTATTTCAGCTGTTCTTAGTGCGCCTAGCATGGCTAAGATCACGTCTATAAGCATTTGTATCAACACAGTTCAAGGCACGCCAGCCCAACTTGCACACGCATTATCACAGGTAGAGAGACTTCGTAAGCTCTACTTCCTTCAAAGCCCTACCAGGGAAAGTGATACGTTAAGCGCGCAACTGTTCGCAGAGCTGGCGTCGAATCCTCAGATATTACAACGCATGGATGTCATGTTCGCGGGCGCCTATTCAGCTGCCCTGCGCAGGAGATTCTGGCTCCCAACCGCCCCCAGAGCCAATCTGGTCCAAGTTGCGCCCCTTGAGATCTTTCCTGTTCAGCAAATTCTCGTATTGGACCAAATATATAGTTCGCACAGTCATATCTACGTCCACCTAGGCGACGCACTCCTTAGGCCAGAGCGCTTTGCCGCCGGCTTCCTAATCTATATACAATCACTATTGACATCAACAGACGAGTATACAAGTCAGCCAATGAATCTCTTCAGCTTCTCCAGCGCCCCATCATTTCTTGATAGCGACCCAGAAACCGCAGCCGAGATCAGCCCAATTTTCGCTGAGAGTTTTGCTGTGCCCAAACATATCCCACTACGCACCAATCGCAACCCATATCGTCGGTGTTGGCCACAGATGCGCGATTTAGTCCCCGGCGGCTGGACCGTCATAGTGTCTCTAGAAACTCACAGCTCCTCCCGTGCGCTGCGATGCCCATATGATTGCCACTGCATTCGATACGCATTTATCCGTGCGCGCCAGCAGCGTATAGTGGTCGATCACCCTCTGCTAGTGTCGCCGGGCCCAAAAGAACTCGAAGTGGTTGGGATAAAAGAGTTTCTGAGTGCCACGGCACCTGGGATAGCCCATGACATTATCGATCGCAGCATACAGAGAGCAGCCGAGAGAATAGCCAGAAACCCTTACGAAGGACCTCTACTTCATAAAGAGCGTATATCAGTGTTATCCCAAGATGATGCGGCGGAAATGCTTCTAGACTTTCTCGAAAATGCTAGAAAGGTGAAGGAGAGCCTTCGTGCGGCGATGGACGAAGAGCCTGAAGGTGAGTCTCCCTGGTTTGACTACCTCGAAATAGCAGCAGAACAACATATATTGAACCTACCTTGCAGAACGAAATTGGTATCCAGAGCTTCTCGGAAATCTATCTGATACTACCTAAACCGATGGTAAGTGCCTCCCAATAGGCCATTTTGCGATACACAGAAGTCTAAGTAGGGTTACGTTTCTTACAGTTAACACTGCTTCAATTATTGTACCAAAGGTCTTACTATTCAAACTAAGCCTATAAAGCTCCTTATATCTACATTATACTACAAATTCATCTCTATTTAATACCCCAACTTAGGGGCTATCCTCACCTATATTCTAACTTTATGCAAGATTCTAGTGTCGGAGCTGCTGGTTTCAGCTGGCGTTGGTTGCTCGTCCTCTGCCAATTTCGCATTGTCGAATTACCCTCACACTCTGTACTTCTGCCATCATTCGGTAAGGTCATGGCTGATTACAACTGTGGCTGACGCGAGGCTAACCTATCTTCTGATGTTACCTGACGGTTACGTAACGCTAGCTGACAGGTACCTAACCTTCGGTGAAGCAGACCGGCGCGGAGCTGGAAGTTGATGGAGAGAGTAGGTGCATCCCACCAAGGACTACAGCCGGTGCCTCATCACAGTAGGCCAATACAACCCTACAGCTAAAGGGAACGAGTAATGCCCCTCACCATCAAAGACGATATCGTGCCAGCACCAAGTTACGAGAGGAAGGAGAGACTTTGCATTTCCCTACTCTGAATGCATTTCGCTCGCTACGACCTATACCGAAGCGATGGACGGATCCGACGATTAAATGTTCAAGAGCAAGGGGGCGAGAAAAGGTGCAAGGTCCAGGGATAACAGTGGGGACGCGGGAGCGGGAACGGATTCCGGGGGAGCACGAAGCGGGGCCACGGACGCGGTGGGAGACAGCGGAGGCTGGTCTCCCAGTGCGACCTGGTTAACCCCGCAAATATAACCGCTAACTATTCCCACTTGCCTCAATTAAGTTTCCTGCTTATCTTGTCTAGCAAGGGAACACATCTGGGCTCTTGCAGTGAACTTGACTACTGAAGGACGTTTGAGATCGCTGAATGAGTGCGTAGTCTCCTCTCATCTTAATAATACCATCTTGTGCAAGCCCATTCGATTTTCTCTTAAGGGTGATTTTGGTGTTGCCTGATGGATATTGAGGGCGATCTTGTTCATCTGGTATACTCTGTTGGGATTACCCTGTGAAGCCGAAAGCAGGGCATTGACTGCATGTCTCTCAATCCATTAATTGCCTCGCTGCCAGATCGCCCTGTATGACATCTATATTTCAGTGTGGTCTAATCCCCTGGCGTTTTGATCGAGTGCCCCGCTGTCAGCCAGCCTCAGAAACAGGCACTATAAGCTCCGAAGAACTGATAACCCAGCATTTTATTGTGTGGTATGTGTAATGATATACGGTTACGCTCGCGCTATATCCACTTGAGCCAAAAAGACTACAGTATTCCGGCTCGCCCGGAATACGCGTAACACGCTATATATACTACGCACTGTAACGGTCGGCACCCCGTTACAGTATGGTTGGGCACTCATACATGTTAGCTACGTCTCTGTCCGCAGTTTCCCCTTCTGTTTATCAATGGTTAGTCATGGGACAAATAGCATCATTCTATCGTGATTTGGTAAGTCCTCTATAGGAGGGGCCTAAGTAAAGACATAAAATGACATGGAGAACCGGATTTTCTCATAATCATCCTCTAAAGCTATCAACTCAATTTCAAATACCCACTGCATCTTATTGTATACATTGTATCGCAGGCATCATCTTTTCTTCCTAATAATCTGAGTCTCCAAGTTGCAAATGTCAGACGTGAAAGATATTAATTGGGGCGACATCAAGTTCAATGGAGTCACCCCCAATTTTGCTATAGCATGGTTGTCCTCTATTATTTTACATTATAGGTTAGCGAGTGAGAGAAGGATCCGGTTAAAACAAAACCCCGCATTCCTTTGCAAGGAAACTCAACGGAGGATTTAATTAGAATTCAATTATTATTTGTGGTAAATTTAAGTCGAATGTAATTTTCCGGGAGAAGTATTGGTTGAGAAGGACGGACCATCTGGCTACGAAAGCGTTTATTTCCATTTCCCCGGTCCAACAAGTAAAGCTTGCTAGCTCTACTTACCTCTGCAGGAGTGAGAGGGTATTGAGGTATAAAAGGCCATCGATTTTCCTAACTCTTCAATATCTCAATCGATCAACACCTTGAACTGAAAACACAAATATTCCTTACCAACCACCTTACCAACTATCGTACCACCCATCTTACCAACCATCGTACCCACCACCTTACCCAACCCCGTAAGTTATAAACCTGCACGCATCTCCATTTAATACTTATCAAAGTTTAGAAATAGTCGCTTCTCCATCACAAATATGCAGTTCACAACATTTGTCCTTGCAGCCCTAGTTGCTGTTGCATTCGCGGCACCAACTCCAGGCCCAGCTACCGAGGCAGCTCCTTCACTTCTCAGTGTGCGTCAGTCTTGGTGCACGGATTGCAGCGATGGGGGTAAGGTCTGTTGCACTGCAACTCAGTGCAGTGTATACAATTGTTAACAAATGATGGATAAACTCTTTGTAGCGGGCTAAGAATATCGCTCGCTCATGCGCATATTTTGTGCTAGGGTGGTTTTCATGTATCGTTACGTTATGAGCCATTGTATTTACTAGCTAGCTTTTCTATTGATACTAGTTTGGTAATTGCATAGTTGTAATGCAATGATATAGTCATACTACAATGAGAACAACTTATAACATTCTTATTATTACAATAACAAGAGTGAGGCTGGAAAGCGCTCAACAAGAGGTACTCAGTACTAGCTAAAGGCGTTAGTTAAGTTAAGATTATTTTAAGCTTATGGCTATATGCTATAAGTTATTATAATTGTTCAAAGTGTTTAGCCATCGCTTCCGAGCTTCAAAACTCGTTAGTCGCAACTAATCGAGCCTGAGATTTCCAGCATTACTGCCTTCGTCTCCGACCCCTTCTTGTCCACCCTCATCTTGAGCCTTTCCTCTGTCTTCCTTCGCCTTCCATCTCAATTCTTTGCTGTGGTTGAAGTCTTCCGGTTGCTTTCACACACTGTATAACAGCTTTGATCGCTTTAATTCCTGGCTTCCACGCTCCGTAGTGTTGGAGCGGCTAGTTTCGGCTAGCCTAGGTTGTTTATCCTCTGTCAATTTCGCCGTGGGGACAGGGCGGAAAATTGTTCCTCCGCTCACAATGGGTCATAAATTCATCGGACGTAAATTGAAGTTTCCATTAGACATCAATAAATAGCGCTGCGAAGGGACAAAACTATTATATATTGTCTCTATATTAGATCCTTTAAATGGAAGAGAGTACCCAGGCTGACACTAATCGGAAATCTCGGCGTGCATTCCGGCCATGCGATTCCTGTCGCGACCGTAAATCACGTTGCATCATCAACACAACGACAGGCGTATGTACCAGTTGCGAAACACGGCAAAACGGCTGCACATTTAGCAAAGGTCCTCCTCGGAGATCTAAAGTGCGTAGTGAGGGCCAGCGAATGCAAGTTGGAACTCCGCCAGGTTCACAGATCACAGGATTACGACCTATCTTACCGGGGTATCAATTGGATTTAGATCAAACAGTTTGGACCCCAGCGTCTTCCTCGAATAGTAACAATGTAGCTCCAACAGCGCATCTTGATGCGGGGCAATTGAGCCAGCCTAGGACATTACCAACTCTTAGGGTGCCCGATGCAGCCTCGCCTGCTACTGTCCCACCAGATATTCACAGTTATGAGACAAATGCATCCCTTGGGCTTGCACCGAGCAATTTTGCTGAGCTGTATGGACTCACAAGTGATATGGAGCCAATCTTAATGGTTTGTCTGCACGTTGGCAATATCTTAGTAGGGGGTAATTGCTGATTATTGTTAGCGGCACCGCCCATACGACTCACCAAACCAAGAGTTTCGTTTGGAGACTCACTCCATCCGTAAAGTGCTGCAAAGCGACCAAGGGATGGAGTATCCAGTGACCTTTCATGTTGTACATGATAGCAAAGCAATTGGGTACCAACTACTCCAGAGTGAGCATGACAACATCGAAGCTTGTGTTTCACCTCACGGACCAAGACTCATGGACTTATTTTGGAGAATTATGCATCCGTCCTTCCCGATACTACATAGGCAAGGTTTTGTCCAGAAGTACTCTCAGTCGTATCAATACGTTTCCGCCCCACTGCTCGGAGCAATGTATCTAATTGCTCTCGGATGGTGGGACTATGACCGTGAGCTTTCCAATCGGTCTATGCCAGACGCAACGAGCTTGCGAAAGCTCACCTTACAGGCTATTCAGAATTCATATCACCGTCCAAAGCTTGCTAGTATTGAGGCTATGCTTTTGTTACTACAATGTAAACCCGAAGACCCGCTAAACCCGGACCATACTTGGAACTGGGGTTGTACAGGTCAATTCATATGTATTGCCCAAGCCCTTGGTTTGCACCTAGACGCCTCATCATGGACTATTCCGGACTGGGAGAAACGTTTACGGAAAAGACTTTCATGGGCTATCTATATGCAAGATAAATGGACAGCCTTGGCGCATGGACGACCGAGCCTAGTCACGGACGATGAATGGATGGTAGTTGATCTGGACATCTCGGATTTCGAATCCTATACCTCTGAAGATGGCGAAGTTCGCGTTGACAGTTTGTCAGGTGCGGTTCGAGTCGTTCAAATGGTCCAGCTGACTCGAATCCTGAGCGATGTAATGCGGACATTTTACACTCTCAGAGCAAGCAAAAACCAGGAAACTTCCTATCTCTATTCCCAGGCCATACCACTTCTTGGTTTATTAGACGCTTGGCATAAAAATATTCCTAAACCATTGCAGATGAACTACGAGGCCATCTCCAGACTCTGTCCGAATGGTAAGATTTAGCATTCATAATGCTTATAGCAAGTGCTAATTTTAGCAGGCTACCTCAGTTTGGCCTTTTTCACTGTTAGAATCACAATATTACGTCGATTAATAAGATCTACAGCGCTTGAACCGCTATGTTTAGATGTTGACATATTAACACATACCCGGACACTGGCTCACGAGACAGCTCAAGAGGCGATAACATTTGTGTCCCGCCTAAGACCAGATCATCTAGAGGCATTTTGGTACTTTGGTTAGTGTTCTCAGTCTCTTCATCTATATAGTATCTAATGTCCACAGCATCGCCATTTGGGTTTTCTCTCGTTGGGTCTTTCACCACCTTACTCTTGGTTACATCGCGGTCTGAACCCGAGAAGACATTATGGAGAGAGAACTTAAACCGCTACTTATGGACTCTGCGTCTTATGGGCAAGGCTTGTGGGCCAATGAAGTATGCTGTCAACCGTCTCGAAGGAGCTATACTGAAAGGGATGGAGCATTCTCTCTCAATTAACCTCGACGATTTGTTCACGGTTGCTGCGAGTCCCCTTGACTTAACGTTTGCGAATAGTTTCGACCCATTTGAGAATCTCGCCGATCTCGACCTTAGCAACTTCGACTGGCTCAGTGCGCAGCCCTGAGGTTGTCTAGGAACAAGAACACTCGAAATTTTACTTGCTATGTCCAGATATACAGCAACTACAACAAGCAAGGAATCTTCAACTGTTTAAATGGATAGTATAATTCACTAACGTATTTCACATACGAGTGACGCGCACAAGCGAGTAACGCACCAAAACACCAATAAATTGACTAATACTACTACTACTACACCACTACCCTATATAATAACCCTTACTTAACTGCAATTGATTCCTAGCGCCTCTTGCATGTACAGGTATTATGTCCGATCTTCTCACATCGGCTACAGCGCTTCTGTTGGCCCTTAGAGCCTACCTGCTGACTACTCTCACTTGCTACCTCTGTACAGATTTGAGCATCAACCTTAGCAGTCTGAAGGTCTTAGCACTTTAAAGGATATCCTCTCCCTCTTATATAGAGAGACTACCCCCTTATATTATATACCTCTTACGCTTCCTTTCCCTTCTCTTTTTCTGTTCATTTGCTACTTATAGAGCCTTAACTTCTACTTTAAGTAAAACAGCAGAATGCATTATCATTTCTACCCCTTTAACAAGGCAGCTAACAGCATTATTAATTGAGGTAGGAGAGCTATTCTAATGTTGTACAATGCAGTTCTTAATGTGCTCTGTTTGAAAGT
>JPKC01000070.1:0-20674 GCA_000750925.1 Pseudogymnoascus sp. VKM F-4518 (FW-2643) | reverse complement strand
CGCCCCTACTTTCTAACCCGCTTCCCCTGCTGTGACCCAACTCAGCCCCCTTCTCCCTACCCCTTTTTACAAACCATGACATGACTAACGTGCTCCTCCTAACTCTCCTGTTACTCTCGACCTAACTCTCTAACCCACTTCTCCCGCTCTTATCCATCTCTTCCTCCTTAATGTGTCTCGTGTCAACCCTAATTCCTTGCCTAGGTTGCTCTTGGCTAAACATTGCCATTAGCCCCTCTAGCTCTTCGAGGCTCTTATCCCGAATCTGCTCTAGCATTTCCAGCTCCCTAGGACCCCCTCGCTCCTATAGTGGTATGAATCCTTTATATCTAACAACACCCTTCTTGCCAGCCACCCAGTGCTCTGCCTTATAGTCGCATTCTACCCTACGACACTTGTAAGCTGCCATTAGTTCTGAGGTCCTCTAGGCCCTAGGGTCCCGTCCCTCTGCCAACACCTGTATTTGAGCCTTTCTGAGGATGTTACCTAGCGTCGATGGTGGCGAGTGTAACAGCAGCTGCACACGCTGCGGATCTGCATATACCGCTAAAAACCACATCGTTCGTCCCCTCAATCCCTAACTACGACTGGTTTTTGTCGACGCAATAAGACTAGTGTTTGACGGATACGGGAGCACCCAATGTGTTAGTCGGACAAGGTAGAAGAACTCTTCTAGCCACCTCTCTGCCCTGCTGTATCTAAGCTGTCTTTCAATCAACTCAAAACTCTTCTAGAAGATTACCCGGTATGGCTTGCTTCCCTACCTACAACGCTCCTTTCCATCATCCTACATGAAGAGGAAATGCACCAGGTCTTTCACACCATCAAACTGCATTTTGTTGCCTGTTACTAAATGTAGCAGACTTGCTTGTCCATCGACTGAGAACATCTTCTTCATGTCTCAGTAGCAGAATTGCCTAGCCATCCTCTTCTGTATTACTTCGGGCTTCAGCTCCGGACAACGCCTGTTTGCCTTAAGCATCGTCTTCTAGATGTCTGTATCAAACTGCTCTAGGTTAAGTACGTGAAGGTACTCAAGCCACACACCTTGCAGTCGCTCATTGCCATCCATACTATACTGGCTATACTAGGTCTCAGCCTAGTTGAAACGGACAAACACATTGCGAAGATCCTTCACTGCTCTCCATCTTCGCTTGTATTCTTCGTGCATCAACAGATTCCCTACCAACACGTTCTCGCTGTGTGGTGCTGCTAGCCGCCAGGTGCTCCAGTTGAACTTAGGTAGAAACCAGCCAAGTCCACAGCGCTCTATACTCTCACGCATCCTAAGGCCTTCCTTAACGATTACCTTCTGGCTACGCTTTACCTCCCATCGGTCTTTATACAGCAGCGATTCTTGTCTAAGCAGACTGCTGCCATAGTAGAACCGGAGCGCACGCAGAGCGACGACCATGACAACTGTCTCGGGTAGGGAATAGGTCTTAGCTGTATAGGCGAGGATGTGCTTAAAGAGAAAGCAGTACTTGTTGATCTGCGCATACAAGAAGTCGAGAAGTTTGCTAGTGGGAACAATGTAATATAGGAGCGGTCTATCGTTCGTGCCGTCGTCGGCATCATATAGGTCCCATTGGACCCACTGCTAATATATCTCCCCCATCATGGTTATCGAAATCCGATGCTCTTCCCTAGTGCTATACGACTTCTATTGATTGTCAACAAGGTTGGCATGGGCCCGCTTCTTGCTGTGCATATAAGAGAACTCGCAGACGCCTTTTGAAAAGGTGATACCTCTGCCTTCTTGCTGTAGGGATCTGATATATCCCGGATCCAAGGCGAGATTCTCAACAGAGTCATTATCAAATACATATACCTTCGTAGAGTCGAAAGGGGTCTTGATTAGCCTATAGAATTGAGAGTAGATGAGTCCATCTCGGGCCTTAGTGCCTTGCAGTGTGGCAAACATTGTCAGGCCCATTGTGTCTTGCATAGTTGCCTAGGGATATGCTGTACTCCTTAGGCTGCCTTTGGCCCTATTCCCATTAGGATTTAACGTCGTCTGGGTTCTTCAATACGCTTCAAGGCAGCATGTCTTCTACAAATACACCTCGGCCTTGCAATTATCTAGTATTGTATCGTACGGCAACGCTGTATTACTTAACGTCGTCTGCTTTGCAAGATTAACAAATGCCCGATCTTTATTATAAAACTAATCATTAGTGGCGTCGTTCTAGCGCCTTTGCCACTTATTATACATCTTAGTTAGACCAATGCTAGCGCCTATAAATTCTAGCTTGGTGTTCTTCGAGTGCATAAATAGCGTTGCACCTCGAAATCGATGAAAGCCTAGATTATTATCAATGGTCTTGAGTATAAGAGTCTATAAAGGATCGAGATACTGTGGCTATATAGCATGCTTAAGAAGCTGCTCCCTAGCCAACTCTTTAAGGGCAAGACCTTCTATAGATACTGCTATAGAGTTAAGGTCAGCAATATAGGATGAGGCAGGGTAATGTCCTAGTATGTTAGAGGAGTCAACCACCTTGTAGATGGAAGGGATTACAATAGCATCGAGCTAAAGCTGCTGATCTTGCTTGCTTAGGTATGTAGAATGTTTGTAGTCGCTCGCCTTGTAGAGCGATAGGAAGAATACAAACATGAGCAGCTCATCTATGCTAATGAAGGTGCTAAGGCAATAGTGTGGAATCTTATGTAGAGGGACATATCTCTAGGACGACCTGCCTTAGCTCGTATACCCCGACACCTTTAGCCTAAAGTGGATGTCTGCTGTGAGGTTAAGAAAGGAATGGGCCTTTGGATACTAGTTGATCCCGCAGCGTGCAACAGCTAGGCTGGTTGGAAAACAACAGGTGCTGTCGATATTAAAAGTGACCTTCGGCTGCTAGTTCTTCCTGCTTGTAGCATGGTGCTACAACAGGTATAGGTTCTAGGGTAGTCCATTATTTCGGCTTAGACTCTCTTCTAGACTAGCTCGTGGATTGGTGCCTTTAAACGCTGCCTAACAATCAGCTCCTTAATAGTCGACGGCCTTCATTAACGTTGTACTGCTCAAAACATCTAGTAGAGGCGCGCCCTAGCTCCTATAGAGAAGGGAAGTAATGTCTGAAATTGAAGAGCATTCTGAGTGAACATTAGGGCGTTGGTGATGTTCCTCATGCTTTTGATCTGCCTTGCGATGCTATGCATGCGTGCAACCCTGGAATCCCTGTAGCTGCTTAGCAAGTTTGAAAGCCGTTCGCTCTCCTAGGTTTGGGTTAGCGGGAGGTGCAGGGCTCGGGACATCGCTTGATACTTGGGGCGTTGGCTCTAGCATCTCGCTAATAGGACACTCCTCTAGGACTATAGGAAATTCTGCTCCAATGGGGTTAGGAGCTTTACGCAGTTGTAGAGAAGGAGATGGCACAGCAACAGTAGGAGAGGTCGATAGGGCTCGGGAGGTGGGGCTGGCATTTACACTGGGATTCATCTATGATAGGAGCGTATTCTTCTGCACTGGAAACAACGGGCCTCGCCTGCTTGTATTACCGCTCAATTGGGAAAGCGGGCTGCGTTTCCTACTTAGCGTCTGGTTCTGTGGTGATTTTTAGACAGTTTGTGGATTCTCTGTATGTACTGCTAGTGGCGTGACATTATCTTGCTAGTTGCCCAAATCAATTTCATTATATGGTAAAACATTATAATCAGAATGCTGTGAGCTAGTTTCCACGTTTTTTGGTTCCTCGCTTAGTATACTCTGTAACGCCTTGAGCACTTCTGCAGCTTTATAATCAGCTAGTGTCATTGCTTCTAAACGCGCTGTAACTTCCGCCTTATAATCTGCCTGCTCAGCATTATATTCCTGCTCGTCTGCTCTAATCTGTTCAATGCGTCTTGCAATTTCTGCTTCCTCCTCTATAGGTAGAGGTTCTGCTATTCTAGTAGGGGAGCTTAGTATAGGATTGTTCGTATTGATATCGTCTTCTTAGATGTTGTAATCAGGTGGTATTCGAATGCCAGGACTTATTTGCAGGCCAATTTGAGGTGCTGTGTTAATAGGGATGTTGGAGTAAAGTTGAGGTTTATATGCAATGAAGTTAGTAGGGCCAGAAAGTTCACGTCCTTTATTCTTGCGCTGATGATATTGGCGTAGAGTATTTTCTCTATTTGCTCTCTTTGCAGCAGATGGGTTAGAGTATTTTCAGGGTCGTCCTTGCTTTTTAGGGGGATTTGAGAGCGGCATGATGGTATTGTTAACGTGAGAATGACTATAGAACCAAGCCTAAGTAAAGGGGATTTTGAATAACCTCGATTGGGTTAGCGTGCTTTTCTCTGTAAACACAATGAAATATACTAGTATATCTCTATACACAATGGTAGCAAAGTAAAAGGAAGAAGAAGGATAGTATATTAGACATCTAATAATCTATTGTCCTTATTATTATATTAGTATTGGACCCTTATAAAGATGCTTTCAATTCCAATTTTGAAAAACCCTAATTAGGAAAGGCGGTAGGCAATGCATTCTGCTAGGCTATTCGCTGAATTGGGCAATTAGGACCTAAACCACAACCTTTCATCTACTATATCTTCTGCCACAACACTCTGATCGGGAAAAGGAAACCTGTTTACCGTTACTAGACTCAAATCCAACAAGTTTCGTACCAAAAGTTTCGCAAGTTCATTCTAACCTTCACCCCCATTTTGGTATTCCTAACGCTAGAATCTTGCATAATCTTCTGCACCCGTTCAGATGTCTACAATAACTTTGTTCGCTGCCCCTTTTCATCCTCCTAGCTTTTCTCCTTTTCTGCTTTCGCCCCCTTTTTCCCCTTCCCCTTTTTTATACCCCCTCCCCTCTCTAGACCGGTCTACTAACAATGCTCTTTCTTCTTAGCATCCCCCTATAAAAATGCGCTAGACACGACCTTTCCTATTATCTAGAACTAAATCTTCTCCTAAAACGGCAAAACAAACTACAAATAATATACTAACAACTCTCTAACTTCTCTAGGTAAATACTAGTAGATAATCTTAATGTTGCTACTACTGCAGTACCCCTTATAGTACTAGCTAACTAAACCCACCAACCCGTTCTCTATAATGACGTTTCGTACGCCCCCGTTAGCTGTATTCTTCTACTGCAACCCTAAAATCTCTGTTGCACAACTAGGCTGCCTAGTATATAAATGGATCAATATCAACAACAACTCTAAAAACTGCTCTATATGTTGTTGGTATGCTTTACCTGCACTGGGCTTTAACAAACCGTCGTTGTCTAAAAACTGCTCCTGCAACGCCTGCTCTTAATATATCCGCTTAAACAACCACCACTCCTTGTAGGCGCCAAATTTATTTCGTTCGTCGTCTAAAAATGACCAACCAACCTTAGTCTCTAATAGCTAGTTAACAGTGTTGTCCTAATCAATGCTAGGAATGCCCCCCTTGTCTGTAACTACTATCAACTTCCTAAACAACTTGTCTTGCGCCTCCCCAATTAATCTATACACCATGCTCTATAACTGCAACATCTAGACATACATGCTAGGATACAACACCTTATCTTAGATCTACTGGATCTTCCTAGCTGCTAGCGTAGTGTATTGTATCTTAAATCTATACAAACAGGTCTAATATATCTACTGTATAGGCGTGGGATCGCAGCTGCTATAGGCCATGGTTGTAAACTAGGCAACAAATTGCTTAACTAACTGGTAATAACTGGTTGCCTTCTTTTGCGCCTTAACCTCTGTTATCTTGTTCTAATACATACAAATCTCCTCTTGCCTCTGCTTATACACCTCTTAAACTACTATCAACTGTGCCAACTTAATTACTGCTAAATATTTAGTAGTGAAATCCTTAGCATTGTGCCATCCTTTGTCCCCCTTTATTATTAAAACGGCCAAACTGCTAATAATGGGGCTCTAGTACTTGTTGTCTTATAATGGGTAGTCTAATAATGTAATGCAAAACTGCAATACTTCCTGCTAGATCTGCTGCATCCATTTAGTCTCTTCGGACATCTCATCCTTAAAACCCTTATTAACTTCTTTGCCTGCCCCTTTAATGCCCTCCTCTACCCCCTTGTTGTCTTCCCTATTATTAAACCCCTCGTCTTTATTACAGTCTTTGCCTGCAGCGTTCTTCTCCTACTCTTGCTTCTACTCTTAAAACGCCCTAATCTTATCTCTTATAGTTTGTATAGCTAACTGCTACACCTCAGTCAACATATATAGGGGTTAGAACTTAGGCTCATTATCCTTAGCTCGGAACACAAACAATAACAACTGCTTCTACACCTCTATATACTGCTTGATAGTTGTGATGTCTATCCAACTATTAAACAGCATGTTCGTCTCTTTCTCTACCTCCTTCTTATTGGCTTTAAATAACGCCTGCTAGCTAACAACTTCCTGGATAGCATAGTGCTGTGCGTCTTAGATTAACCACTTAAATGCTGTGCACATTATAGCTAAATAGGGTTCGTCCTTTTTGTTAACCAGTTTAACAAACTCTTGTACTTCCTTCTAGTTAACCCTAGCCAAATGGGGTATGCACCTAACCTGCTTCAACTATAGACTTAGCTCTTTAGCCTCGTCGGTCTCCTTAATCTAACGGTTCTCCTCCTTCTCAGCCTTCTCAAATGCCCTCTACATCTCCTACTTAGCTGCCTTAAACTAGTCTGTCTATAACGCTATTTGCAGGGTAGGGCGTGGTCTTGTCTAGACCATCTAAACCTCAAAATACCGGGACTTGGTTTGCTTCTTAAAAAACCGCTGGCAATGGATTTCTATCTGCTATAGCACGTCCTTGGCTAGCCTAGGGTTATGCTTATAGGGCTAGCCTCCTTTAGCTACGCTCTTCTATTGATGCTCTTTCTAACAATGCTTCTGCATCCCTCGCTTAGTACAACATATGTATACACACCCTTGGCCATTTACTTTTTTCATACATTGTAACCTGTTAGTCTCGGGGGGACCTAATGCTACAATGGGCTTAGCTATAGGCGGTGGGAACGAGAATGAACACTGTTGTAACGATTCCTCGTTCTGTATTAAACCTATGATCTTTACTACCTCCTAGTCTATCTAATCTCAGGTTCTCTTGTTAAACTTATGCCCTCCCTTAGCACTAAAATAGGCGTCGATTTTACTAGGCAACATAGCATACTTACATATCTTATATATAACAACGCTGAATTTAGCTAAATGATGTAAATACTCTATCTTGTAACATAGCAAGCAATGAATTCAATTTACAACTCTAAACTCTATAATTACTCTATAGACGCTCTCCTTACTACTGTGGCTAATTTAATAAATGGTGGTAATTAATGTCTTACCTAGTCCTACCCTTATTCTAGCTCTGTAACCCTAACCCTAACGACATCTTAACCCTAACTACTTCAACTACATTGAATTTGGCGATTATAATTACAGCAATGAATTTAGCAGGTTTGATTTACTTTATATTTCGATTTATTAAGTTTGGGGGCTATGTAATAATCATTTATTTGGGTTTTTAAGTACTTGGAATTAACCCCTATTTTTATACCTAGAATGCACCCCCTGCTTACAAAATCCCCCAAAATGACTAGGGTTCTAATTGGTTAAGAACTTAGAATCAAGGTTGGTTTCTGTAGACAATTAAGGATAGGGATTTCTATATAGCTAACACTACTTACTATAACTAGTAACGTGGTTTATTAGTACCCTGGTTATATTAGTACCCCGATTATCAGTACCCCGATCACTTTTTACTACCTTCGTACGAAGAATTAATATTAAACAACAACAACAAATAAAATTGAATTAAACTAATTGTGGATCTACTAAAGGTTATATAGTAATAGTATCTTGACACGTTCTTAAATTATAACCAGTCTCTCTACAAGTGCTACAGCGTTATACAGTCGGATTCCCTTTGCCTTAAACACCCCCTCCTAAACGCCTATTGCGTTGAATCTGCTTGTCTACCTTAGTTTGACTTAGAATATCGTGCGCATCCTTAACAGTAAGTACACCCCCTTAACGAATACGTGTCTTTTTAGCTCTACAGCGTTTACTAAATGCCTTATTTGCTATACAAAGTAAACGTATCTTAGCTTGTAACAAAGTGACCTCGTGAGCTAAAAGCTCTGTCCCCTTTGCTAATGAAGCAACTGTCTTAAAAATAGGCGTCGGTGAGCTTCCTTAGTAACGTGCAATACGACCTTTAACTAAGGTTGTTTGTAAAAGAGCTTTAGTTAAGTTGTGAGGTGTCTGAGAGACTCAAGGGTCCTCGTCTACTAAGGGGAGTCGAGGAGGAGTAACCGCTTGTAAGTTAACATCAAGCTTTGATATTATTACTTAAGGATTGTATGGTATTAAACTAGCTCCCTAGAATCCAGCTTAGCCATTCTGGACTGTAATTGACTGCTTATATGCTGCCTTGAATGCAATAAAGAACTCAACCTTAGAAATGTAATTAATATGAGCTTTAATAAAATGCTCAATTCGAAGACCGTACAACTATTTCAACACACTAAAGCACCTAACATTAAGTGGCTGGGTTAAGTAAGAGGAATAAGCAGGCAAACAAAGGGGTATAATGTTGTTAGACTTGCAATATGCTTGAAATGCAGCTAAATCATGACTCTCGTGTCCATTAAGAACCAACATTCAATAAGGGCCCTTTGCTATACAAGCAGTATGCTTGTCGAAGTGCTTTAACTACTCAAGACCCATCTCATTGTCGGTCTATCCATTGCTTGTTAGTTTAATAGCCCAGTTGTGTAGTAAGCCACTTTCAGTATACCAATTTGCAAGGTGATTAACCCCTTGTACAACTAGAAATGGAGGCACACTTCTGCCTTTACTATTGATGCACACAATTGCTGTAGCCCATTTACAATTGCTAGGCTAAACTGCCTTGCCTTAGCTACGTCGATCGGAGTATGTAACTACCATTCTAGGACAGATTACGCCCATTATAAACCCTGTCTCGTTGAAGTTGTAGAAATCGCAATCCAACACCCTATATTTAGCTCTCATGTTTTGTACAAGCTCAAACCACCTTCCAATAAGCACAGGATCTTCGCATAAGGCCCTTTAAAAGTCATAAACACAATTAAAATGCGTCTTTAGTTCTAGGCGTCGTCGTACAAATCGATACGCCTAGAGCTTCCCAACGCGCTTTCCCTAACGCGTTTCGAGGAGATAGTTGGCCATATCTTCAATACTAGCCAACTGAGGTGCAAACCCTCTTAAATCTAAGTCAAGTATATATTGACTAATTACCTCCTCTTCAAGTTTAGATAATTTTTAGACAGCTGGTCGCCGCTCACAAATCGTTGTACAACTGTTCATTCTATCTATAAGTGTAGAATAAGGTACGTTATAAATCTTTGCTGCCCCTCGACAACTTAACTTTTTAGTCGTACGAATAGCCTCGATTGCTAAGATGATTCTAGCTTCTTCAGTATAAACAGACATACTTTGTTGTTGAAATAACGCGTATTAAAGCTTGGGGGTAGAGAAAACGCAAAAAATGATCGGGGTACTAATATGACCAGGGTACTGATAAACCACGTTATACATTAGTTATAATGTTTTTAAACGTCCCCTAAGCTCCCTTAAAAACGTCCCCTAAGACCCTTGCTTTTTTACTACCTAATTCTACTACCTATATTAAAAACGTCCCCTAGGCCTTAGGGGGACTAGGGCATTATAGTTAGAATAGGGGAATTATTAGTAAATTTACTAGTAGCGCTAATAACTAGTATAAGTCTATAGTTACTAGTATGCTCTAGTACCTAGTAGTAAATACTAATGTATAGGTTAGCACCTTATAGTAGGGTAGTAGCCTATAGTAGGGAGACTATATATATAGTATAGAGCTATTAAGTAGTGTTAGGTACTTATACTATATTAACACCTTAAAGACCCTTAGATAGAGCAATGAAATGTAAGGGAGAGAGAGTAGTCTATTTTTATTATAGTTAGAGAAGTTAATTAACTACTATTATTCTTAATAGCTAAACTCTCCTTATTGCTTTAAATTACTTACTATTAAGAGCAGATAGTACTATTAAGAGTTAGGATGCCATTGTTAAATTATAGAATTAGTTTTAGGCTCTAATTTTTAGGGATTAGTAGACTTTTAATAGGGTTTGTATAAAGTTTTCATATTACATAAAAATACCAACTGTTTAACTACCTAACTAGTAAACTATTACCTATACTACCTAGCTAGCATTTACTAGGACCTATTCATCTACACGCAAAGGACGCAAAGGATAAGATAGGAGAAAAGAAGACTATTCCTATATATATATTTGCATTGAATCTATCTAAAACCCATTCTAAAAATATCCGACTCTCCGCTTCAAAGTCTACATGGCCGCTAAAAGGAAATATAAAAAGAACGACGAGAATACTCAGTTCAAGCCTAGTCCAAGGGGCAAAAAGAACGCGCTGCAGATCTGGATAGCCAGCGGGATAATAGCTATAGTAGCCGTCGAGTGAGGGCCAGGAGCGATGGTCCAGCCCCACGGTGCGCCAACAGCGAAGTATATCATGACTACATTTGTGATCAGCCAGCGCCCAAAACAGCGAAGGTGGGGAAAAAAGGGGGACTCACCACCAGAGAGCAGTAGACAAATCAACCAGGTGTACTTGAAACTCTGCACCATCTTATCGAGGCCGATATAGAAACCTGTCGGCCCCATCTCCTTAGCCGTCGAAGCCCATTCGATATTGATACTAAAGGCGTGACAGAGGAGCGCCTTGGCGCAATTGAGACTGATACCGCCGAAGAAGAGGATCAGGAAGGGTAGCCATTTGATGGCGTGAAGAAGGGCTTTCCAAAAGGTTTCTTCCTTCATTTGATGGCGCAACATGCTGAAGGCTACGGAGGCGAAGCCGTTGAAGACCACGACGAGGGAGACCCAGATGCCCCAAGATGGGAGGTAGAGATGGTCGATGTCGTCGGGGAAGAGGCCGATTATGATGTAGTTTATGGCTGTGAGGAGCATGCCCGAGGCCAAAGCGTAATCTAGAAGTTGTTATCAGATGGTGAAGGCACGAGTAGGGAAATGAGCTAACTGACAGGTAAAGATGTAGGCAAGAATGGTAATTTTGCTGGTGACAGGGATGTTGCTCCAAAGAAAACGGAGGAATAGCCTAGTGACCGGCCCCTTGTAGATCCACTGGTAGCTATACTATATCAGCACAGGTTACCCTAAAGAGGATGTGGAGTCTTGAACTTACAAAGGATTGAACACAAGCTCGTTGCAACCGTATGCGTACTTTTCCCACCGTGTCACTTCATCATAGACTGTGAGGGACACTCCCTCCTTGAAGCCTCCATTGTGGTAAGTAGCAAGTCGGACCATCATACCATGCATCTGTAGACGAAGACTGATATCGAAATCCTCAGATACATGCGCGTCGGACCACCACTTTGTCTGGCCGTCTGATGGGTCGACGAATTCGATGCTTTGAAGGGCTTTCCAGCGGAGGAAGGCATTGTGACCAACAAACGGAGCGACATCACCAGTGCCGACACCGTATTTGATAGATGTATAGACGATGTTGGTGAAGAAGGTTACTGTGGTATACATTAGCACGAGCGGCGGCATATACAGATGATATGCTACTTACTCCCGTTTTCGAACATGTTGTGGACGACTTGCATAACACCGGAGCCATGCTGAAGAATGGCAACTTCCGGGCTTTCATGCATCTCTAATGCGCCATAGAGAAGACAGTCGACAGGAACTCGAGTGTCACAATCAACACTGGAAAGAGTCAGCACAGCCAGACATTTGATAATCAATGGTCGTCTTACATCAGAATTAATTCCCCAATGCGAATATTGCCTTCGGCCCCTAGTATTGATCAGCATGTATAAATTAGTGGAGATCTAGGAAGGCTTACAAGTGCGACCTTCGTCAGCAACAAGCATATTGTGTAGTGCCTGCTCATAAAGTTCATCATCGTCACCAACGGTAAGATCTTCAGCATTGATTCCTCTTTTCGCGACTTCAAGCTGCGTTAAACGGTGAAGCTCATCTTCAACGCGGTTTGAGAAGGCCAGTCCGTAGTTCATATTACTGGCTTTCTTGAACTTTCCCTTCCTTTCAAATCCAATTTTGTTCGAGAGTTCTTGAGGTGTTGAGGGGTCATTGTCTTCAACAATATCTTCAGTTGCTGATTTGGACTTCCGGAACCAGGAACCACCCTTTTTCGGGCAGAGTTTTCTGTTTGGCAGGCGTGCAGTATAGCCAATTCCATGTTCCCGGTAGTATTGACTTCGGGCCTTCGCGACTTCCTGTTCGACTACTTGCATGCCGTCATCGTTCACAAAGACTGAAGCAGTTCCGCCTTGCTCCTCGTAATGCTGAATAGCAGCCATCAGACTGATAATGGTCGGCACGATGACACTAAAACACTTAGCAACTTGTATTATACTCTGGTGTTGGCATCTCATACCCCTTGAGACCCTCCTTATAGACTGGCATCTGAATTGTGATATGTGGTAGCTCGTAATTCCGGTGTCTGCTAAGTTTTGGTTTGATAGCTATGTAATGTTTAGCTTTAGTTCCATCTAGACATAACAAACTGACCTGAATGGTATTTCGTATTCTTGAGACAATTTCCGAGTGGCAGCAAGAGTTGAAAGACGCTGTTGACAAGTATAATGAAGAAGAACTGGACGGTTTCTGTGAGCATTGATAGCTTTCTAGGTCAAGTGGATCTTACCAGAGAAAACATAGCAAGCGGCGGAATTGTAACAACCTGAATAATAAGTGTCAGTACGGACCGCCAGATTGACGAGAGTTATTGAAGTCCTTTACCAACGCGAAGCGCCAATAGCCTCCGTCCCACGTGTACTCATTGAGGAGCTGTCCTTTTGTCAGTCGCGATTCCTACACGATCAATCAAATATTCCCGAGATGGCTTACTTTAGAAACTCCAAGGATTTGGGTCAAGATGACCAGCATGATCGCGAGACTGACTTTGATCGAGTGCACTCTCGCCGTCGGCCTTACCGGCAAGTCGGCCTCTAGATCCCCGTCATCGTCTTCACCGGTCCCTTCTTCCAGTGCAACAGCTTTAATGTAGACCTCGTTCTTCTCATCTAAGGCGCCGCGAACCGTAATCTCTGTGGTGGTAGACATAGGCATTTTGCTGATGTCGAAATAGGACTGGTGCCTTAACGACGAACGCGCCGACATCCGAGGCGTCGTTACATTAGACAATTGCCTTGAATTAAAGAGCTGAGAGAAACTCATATGTCAACAATTTATATTTTGAACAGTTGGAACTTAGGACTCACCAATCCCAAAAGCTGCTTCTCAACGGCATTTCCCACAGTCATGATCGCGCCTGGATCATCAGACCAGATCAGGACAATTCTTTCCTTTCTGACAATACAAGCCCTTGTTGCATAAACTAAGGCAGAGCCAACATCCTCTAAAGATGCTATGATTGGTAGGCGCGCTCCTGTTTCGTCCACGGTCAGGCTTTTTTGTTGGGGAGTTATCAATACAATGACGGAGGCCGTAATCTGGGAGGACATTGCCAAGACGACGCACTCGTCCAGTCTGCGGATGGCGTTTGCTAATGCCGGATTCACATCTGCTGGTTCAAAGACGTGTTCGGCATCAGCAGCTTTAACTGCGACACAAGTTGGGCTACCATGTGCAAAGCTCTTTTCATCGGGTGCCTCAAACCACCTAAGAAGAATTGCGCGTTGGGAGATATATTTTGCCATCTATCGAGTATAAGAGTCTGCGTAAATCAGAGAATCTGCAAAGATCTTGCGCGGGTATACATACCATGGCAGGGCTCTCTCCGTCGGAAGAGTTAGTGGGTGAGGGCGCTGACGACCGATGGGATACTGGACGATTTGGGCCATGCTCCGAGCTTCGGTATTGTCTGGGCATCAAACTGTGAGGTCTTGAAAGTTGCGCGTGGTCCCAGTTCTGCATGGCGCGAGATAATGAAGATGCATATTCTCGGTTCTTCGAAGGTTCATCGTCTGTTGGAGTTGAAAAGTCAAACCTCTGTAATTGAATCGAGTTCCGCTCCTCCAAGCCGGAGGGGGCCGGCTCTTGTGGTTTGGAGTCCATTTCTGGCTGTTGTTGTTGTTGTTGTTCCAGTTGTGAGGGTTGAGGAACGTGTGGCTCGAGGATAACAATTTCTTTTCGCTCTACTGTGTTTTACTCCATCCTAAGCGCCTTTAGTATGATGCCTTCCCAGTTGTTCCACAGGTAGGCTCAAATCAACTAATAGCACAGAGAAGAAGAAGAAGAAACAATTAGAGATATTAGACAATGAAAATGAAAGTGAAAGTGAAAAAATAAAAATAAAGGAGATCGGACTATCAAAGAGGAGGGAGGGCAATGGCCAGAAAGTTGGTCTGATACAAGAATAGATTGCCACCCGATCCCTGGTGCACACATAGTGGAAGCAGGCACAGGGCTCCTTGTCTGATAAGAAAACTCACAAGCTCCAGCCATGGACAAATGCAGTAGGATGCGACGATACGACGATGCCGACATATCGAAAGAGGCATTATTGTACGCTGTACATGGTAATGCATCTCAATAGTGGCTGGCTGGCTAGCTCTGAGACAGGGTGTAGCGAGGCGGTAGTGCAGAGATGTATGATGTGTAGAGATGAGCGGACCCATCGCGGAATGGACCTTCTGTCAAGCTTGGGAGTAGGCGTTCTCCACGCACCAGCTCCACGCAAGCTCCACGCCACGCGATGGCTGTCATGAGGAGCCTTTTCTGTCCTTCACAATCAAGAATCCCCTAGAACCCCTACCCCTGGGACCCCCTACCCCTCTCGTCCCGCAGGAACGGACAGGCAGTCGACAGGCACCCACACGCATCCACACGCATCCACAGGCGCCAACACGCACAAATCAATAATCACCCAGTCATAAATATTGGTGTTTAAGCTTTTTTGAGCGCCCACCAGGATCATGGCAGTTACCGCCCGCTTGGATTGTGGCCGGATGTGGTCGCACGTGGCCGCACGTGGCGCAGCTGGCGACGCCTAGACGGTGGTCTAGGCTCTAGGTTCCGCGAAAGACCAGAATTTATCGCTTACACTAACCTAACTGGGCAACCTGCTGCTTTTGCATCGCAGTCTGTTTCCCGACTTCTTGGAAAGAGCCAAGTCACTTTCCAGCCAGCGCGCCACGACACTTGGCGCAATGCTTTGCTTGCCAGCCTTGTCATGCGGCTCAAGAGGGACGAGGATCAACACCCCCTCCCCTGCTCCCCTGCTCCCCTGCATTCTTCAGCGATATGACCCTTCACTATTTCTACACTATCTCTTCACAATTACTAGACTATTGCGGCGCTAATGATCGTCACGATGAGTCCACGCAGCGAAGACGGCCCAATACTACTCTAATACACTCCAACTCATGCATGCTGCTGCAAACATCGACGTATCGGCGACTCCATCCAATATAGCGTCAAGTGGATCACCAAATAGACCCAGAGCATGGATACTCTTCCAGGCCGTGTGAAGCTTTTGTTTTCTCAGGCTCTGCCTACGTCATGATCCGATAATTGAATGCGCGCTCATGGTTCCAGCCACGGGTGTGCGGCAAGGTGTGCCCAGGCGGCCTGCTACTCTAGATCTATCGGCATATGGACTTATGGACATATCTCGCCCTTGATTTCAAATTATTCTCTAAAGACGTGAAGCTGCTACCTTTGTTTTGGAGCATCTGTTGTCTCCCACTTCTTGCATTCCGGATTCCCTTCTGCAACTTTCAGCAAGGAGGATTTCGGACTCGCACAACAACCCTCCATCATGAGTCGGCTTGAGCATTCCACGGTCGCTTCTGATCTATTCCGACCTCGCCTTAACTCTTTCACATCCCAAGCCGCTTCGTCAAGACCTGCAACCTCCTACCGTGACTCTACAAATGCTCCTCGCAATCCATTCGAAACACCTACTCCGTCAATTCATTCCCGAGTAGCCCTGTCGACGGGGTCTGCTCCCATTGGTAAAGTGGTGTGCAATACTGAGTTTTCGCAGTTGACTAATGATGTGTAGCAGCACGGCCGCGGCGACGTTTCCAGAGTTCACGACTTGTTGGCGAGTAAGTGATTTTGGTCATATGTCTGACTAGTTTGAGACTAATGAGATTCCCGCACAGATTTGAAAAACCCTGGCTTGACAGCTCCAAAAGAGGGCCAAATTGGGACAGTATTACCTTCTATACTTGTGTCTTTGTAGCTCTTGGTAAGTTGAAAACGTGTGCAATGAAAAGTACTCCTACCAACGTTTATCATTAGGTCTGGGAGCTTATATATGCTACGATGCTGTTCGGCATGTACCGAAGAACGAGGTTTGTCGGAATCTACAAGATGAGATGGACTGGTCATAACCACATCTGTAGTATTGTCTGGTTCTGGAAGATACTTTCTCCTTGTTGGACAGCAACACATGGAGCCACGAGATTCAAATGAATGGATTTGGGTAAGCATTCGGCTTTGCTACCGTGAACTAGCTGACGGATCATCACAGAACAGGTTCTTTTGACTGGACAACAGACGACCAAGCCAATTCATTCGTAACATCAGAGGGTCTTCATATTGTACCAACGATGACGATTGGCAGTTCGGGTATATCAGCCGAGCAGCTGACAAACGGGTATGTCTCGAGGGTGCTCTATTACTGCACTGGCTCACTCATCCACGCAGTTACACTGTCAATCTGACGGCAGACGGGACTTGCACCAATTCTCGGAACCAGCGGGTCTCTGAGCTCACTACCGACTCTCCATGTGTGGCAGTCAGCAACTCATCTATCAACCAGATAATCAACCCAGTCCGCTCCGCCCGCCTCACTACCGCTGGTAAAAAGACGATAAAGTATGGCCGCGTGGAAGTTGTCGCAAGGATGCCAAAAGGCGATTGGCTCTGGCCAGCAATCTGGTATTATCACAACCCTTCTGCTCGGGCGTCATGTACTTACTCCCTTAGGATGATGCCTCAAGATTCCGTCTACGGCGAGTGGCCACGCAGCGGCGAAATCGATATCGCAGAAAGCAGAGGCAATGACGCGCAAACATACCCGCTCGGCAACAACATCGTCAGTTCGGCACTGCACTGGGGCACCACAACCTCGAATGACATGTTCCAGCTCAGCAAGGGAGAGTGGGGTTCGAAGCGCACAAAATATTCCAATGGCTTCCACACCTTCGGGCTGGAATGGTCAGAGAAATACCTCTTCACATGGCTCGATGGCCGTCTTCGGGTGCGCGGGCCCCTCAATCTCACATCTCTACCTTTACTGATGGTATCTCCTGTATAGCAAGTCCTTTTCTTCAACTTTGCAAACAACAAAAATCTCTGGACCTACGGTGAATTCGCCGGCACGACGGTCAACGGCTCCGCGCCCGACGACCCCTGGGCCGCGGCCGGCAAGGCAAACGCACCCTTCGATCAGTCCTTCTATCTCATCCTCAACGTCGCCGTCGGATCCACAAACGGCTGGTTTCCGTACGTCCCTTCTCCTCTCGTTTTCATGTCCCATCCTGCATTTCTGTAAGAGTCGTGTTCTACCAAAAGCTAACATGGAGCCTTGCAGAGACGGAATTGGCAGCAAACCCTGGACAGACGGCAGCGACAACGCGATGCGCGATTTCTGGAAAGCGAACTCGACGTGGTCCCAGACGTGGGGCGACGGCGTAGAGCGCGGGATGACGGTGAAATCTGTCAAGATGTGGCAGGAAGGGAAATGTTAATCTGTCTTGTGTCTTCGTATTTCATCACAATCGCGCTGTTTTTTGCAATGTTTGGTTTGGAAGGGGATTATAGATGGATATCTTACGGATTTGCAACTTTTGTGGAAAGTGAATGCTGTTTTTACGGTTAGCTTTGTCAACAGGCGATAGATAGAAGACGAGGTTGTATTTATGGTCCTGGGTATATCACGGGCGTTTGGGAACTCGTTGGTTGAATAGATGGGCGGAAACACAAAGGAAGCCGTACTTGGGCGACCACGACAGAGAGAATACTAAGGCATACCCTCTTCCTCTCTCTCCACCTCCCCAATGGCGTATGAATACACTCCCAAGGTCTACCAGAGAGGTAGGAAAACCATTCACCGCCCACGTCCAACCACACCACGACCTGGGCAATAAAAAAACAAAGCTCCAGCGCCCAGTAAACAAGGCATCTCCCGAAATGAACACCTAGCTTCCGACCGAAGTTCAGGCATACCGCATTGAGATTACCCCTGCGGGTCCCCTGGGACTGTCCCGCGTGGTGGTGCAGGGATTGTTAGGGAGTCTAGTCTCTTGTCCGCATTAGGGAGGGCGCTAGGATGCATGCTCGCTTCGTGCCGTGCCCTGTGCTTTTCACATCGATCCCGAGAAAGGCTAGGGAATCAATAATTGAAAGGCGAAATGATGGGCGCAGGGGCCTGTGCTTTTCACATCGATCCCGACAAGGCTAGGGAATCAATACTTGAAAGGGGGTGGTGGGGTGTTTGTGGCTGGCTGGGTTTAAACTAGGGGAGGTTGGGTGTTTGTGTACATGGTAAGTAGGAGGTAGGGGCTTAAGCCGTTCTTACTCAATGTGGATTTTTGTGAAGGTCGAAGCGTATCTTTCTCGGTATTTGCAGAGGGGAGAGTGGACGGATAGGTATTGGACAAGCACTTTGACGGAGGCTTGACCGGCCTAGCTGCTTTTAGTGCGCGTCTTGTGTCCTAGAGGACGGCGATACCGAGGACACAGCTGTTGTCTGGAAATGCTAGGTTAGACTTGTCCCTGAGGCGCTTCAATGGCCGTCGCTGGGGTAGAGCTGGAGTTAGGCCTATCGATTTTAGTAGCCTCATTCACCTCTCTAACGAGGCCGAGGGCGTCAACCTTATTCCCGCATGACCACGTCTTCTGATGAAGGAGTCCTGAACTTTGTTAACTTTCTTTCTATAAGAAAGACGTGCGTTCCACATATTCTAGCATCATATAATCTTGGTCACTCCTGTCTCAATCTATACAGTCTCTCATCTCCATCCATACAGTCAATCTTGTTCGGCTCTCGAGTCAAAATGCACGCCTTCACCCTCCTCGTCGCATCAGCGACTACCTTCGCCCTCACATCAGCCAACCCCCTAACTTCTCTAGTAGGTACCCCTGCCCACGACAACCCCCTCGCAGACTAACCCCCCATAGTCCGCCCGCGTCCCAGTTTCCCTGAATGGTGTCTGCGGCGCACTCAACGGAACCGCAACCTGCCAGGGCTCCGGCTTCGGTAACTGCTGCAGTCAGTTCGGCTGGTGTGGCACCGACGCCGCGCACTGCGTGACGGGCTGCCAGGCCGGCTATGGCACCTGCGGCTTGCCGGCGGCGTCTAGTACCTGGAACAATCTCGGCTGCTACACCGACACAACCTTGGCCCGTACACTAAGCGTTTCCTACAACGTAGCTGGGAACACGGTCGAGAAGTGCCAGGATACTTGTGCTGCTGCCGGTTACAAGTACGCCGGCGTGGAGTACGGGACGCAGTGTTACTGTGACAATGCCATCATGAACAACGCCGTCCCGGCCGCGGCCGCGGGATGCAATATGCCCTGCCCAGGAAACGGAGCAGAGCTCTGCGGAGGCTCGAACGTCATGAACTTGTACTCTGTCATCCCCACGTTCCAGAACCTAGGATGTTACACCGACACCACGAACTCGCGCACGCTGAGAACGTCGCTCAACCTAGGCGGCAACACTAATCAGAAGTGCCAGAATGCCTGCTACAACGCTGGATTCAAGTACTCCGGTACTGAGTTCGGATCGCAGTGCTTCTGTGACAGTTCCATCCAGGCCTCCGGCGCGTTAGTCACTGATGGTAGCTGCAACAAGGCCTGTGCTGGCGATGATTCGCAGATCTGTGGTGGCCCGAATAGATTGACCGTGTCCGTGTTTGTGGCACCTGTTAACCCCGTTGTTGTTCTTCCTTTATAATTGCCTAAATAAGGGTGAGGAGCGTAGGCGAGGAGATTAAGGGTTTTAGAGAGAGACAGCAAGTAGGATGTTAGGACATTTGTAGGAGTGTTATTTTCTATAATTAGGGTTAGTAGAGTATTAGCATATTATTTATTTTCTACTAATAAGAAGTTTAATAATTATATGTCTCTCTACCCCCTATGCTATATAGACCTACTATAGTAGGATTAACTTATATAGGCTATAGTTAGCCTAGGCTAGTTAGGGAAAGTAGAAAAGTAGGTCTAACCTAGTAGGACAAACCCTATAGGATAGACTTTTGCCCTCTCCCTTCCCTATTCCTATATATAGCACCTACTATAGAATAGATAACGTATTTTACAAGCGAGTTGCCTACCTAAGCAAGTTGCCTACTAAAACACCAAAACGCGTCAACTTAACAAAAGTTAATATGCTACAACTAACACAAGTCCAATCCTCTAATAAAGAGGGTAGACTACTTCTAGCTATCTAGGCACTAAAAGAACACCAATTTAAGAGTGTCTAAGCTACTGCATTGTTGTTTAATGTACTACGTAGGACCCTAAGTAACAGAATGAATAGAATGACTTCCTAATGCAACTCTACCCCTAACTTATAAAAGTTAACTCTATATAAAGAGTCAGCTCTTGTTTAGTAGATCCTTAACTTAGATTTGTATAGATTTCTACCCTAGCTATAAGCTGTATAAGAAATGGCAGACCTACTACTCTTTAAACA